>JAJONR010000217.1:0-295842 GCA_029582245.1 Solanum etuberosum | reverse complement strand
GAATCTGAGGTGTTACATAATGCTTCTTTTTTCCTACTAATTTATTGGAATTGAGCCATAAAAGAGCTCATTTCATGGGAGTTTTATCTATTTATCAATTTAGGCAGGCAATGAAAACCTACGAAGATAAAATCCTTCAATGTATTCTAGAATCTTGCATTTGATTTTGTTGTTTGGACGCATAACATATCCACTCATTCAAGAGGCATAGTTGATAAAAAATAATAATAAAGGAGACTTAGACCAAATAGATGTCATTTTAGTTTTATTTTCTTGGAGTAGGAGTCAGAGCTAATTAACAAGACTAACATGTAAATTTTAATACGCATATTTTGTTTGTATTTACCTATTCAAATTTGTATGTCAACCTCGATGGCAGATAAGTCCTTTAAATTTAATAAAAGTGTCCAATTAAAAAGTTCTTAAATCTGGCAGATAAGTCCTCCTCGATTTAATTTGAGGAAAAAGGACCGAAATTTGGAGTAAAAAAACATGAAAAAAAACTTGAAAAGTTGGAGATGAATAAGAACTCACTAAGAAAATGAGATAATTCCCAATTAAAAAAAAAACTTAACAATGTGATGTGAAATGAACACGTACACATATGTATTTTTAAGATTTCACTAGATCTTAGATTTTTCTTTTAGCAATAAAATCTGTGCAACTACATTTAATTGTAAGAATTTGAATTGCACAAATTTAGTAAAATTATATCATAGAAAGATTAAACAATTTTAAGTAAAAGAGATAGATAGAGTTTTGGATATATAGCGGAGAAGATTAAGGGGTGTATGCTTGTTGGAGAAGACGATGGGGTGGGGGGTGGGGTGGGAGATGCTTCTCCTAAGCAGATTTTTTATTAAAAAAATGCCATGTGTCATCAACTCATTGGTCATCTTTTTTTTTATATATAGTTGAAAGTTTTATTATTTAAGAATTATTTTGAACAAAATGACAAATATCTTTATTTAATTTGACACTTTACACCTCATCTGCTAGTGAAACTCACACACACATCATATTTGTGCTGATTGTATAAAAAGTGTTAAAGTGGCACAATTGAGTCTTACATAAAATGCTTAAAATGAACAAAGTCTAGTTGAAGTATTTAAGTGAAATTTGATGTCAACTTTAGGAGTCCACCGATGGATTAGAAAATAAAAAAAATGATAATTCAGATATGTTTAAAAACTAGTCGATCTATTGACCGAGTCCAGTTATGGGTGGAGACTATGATTAAGAGTGTTACTAACTCTCCAAAAAGTTCTTATCAAGAATATTTACCAAGTGACATGACAGTGCCACTAAAACCTGTCACTTAAATCAACAGATACATGCTATTATTGGTGAAAATAATACACCAAAATAAGTAATGTAACCAAACAATTAAAATGAAAATACATATTATAATCATTTAATTATAGTTAAAGAAAATGAAGTTTATATGCAAGTTGCAAGGCATAAGTTTTATATTAGTTTATAAACTGTATGATGAGATTAAAAAAACTCTTCATAACAAGGAATTAAGACAAAGTAAGAACATGTTAGAATTAATGGATTAATACTAGATGATAAGTATCAATCTTGAAATGAATAATTAAGTGTTTAATAAAAAAATTGATAAATATTTTTTCGGCTAAAACAATTGAACTGTCCTTCAAACTATTTACAAAAAATATATATAAATTTAAAAGATAATTAAAAGATAATTAAAAGTAATTATATCTTAGCTGAATCAGTCGAAAATAACCTGATCCATCTAAGATTAAAAGAAAATAACAAAAACCCATTTGTTTGTACAAAGTTCTTTTGATGCTTCACATATTGTCACGATTCAGACAGTCGTGATTAGCACCCACAGTAACCCTCCAGTGAGAGAACCCTTACTACGGTCCGACTAAGAAACTTAACCAAAAACTAAGCATCTAAAGATACGGAAGCAGGTTTAAATGTCTAAAGGAATATGGAGTTCACATAAACTCTAAAGGTTTAATAAAAACAACTAAACAAATTATTGCGGAAGTTTAAACCCTAGAACTTGAAAGTCATTGTACCTAAACTCTAAAGTTCAATAATTCTAAGAACATGGGTGCAACCCAATCTAACATAAGATTATCTAAGGTAGTAGTCTAAGTCCGAATGATTGGACTAAACAATAGAGAACCCATGACAGCCTGAAAGAATTGGCTCACCCTTGAATCCGGTCTCGATCTCTGATCTCCTAGCTGAGGTCTATCAATAGCCGCCTGGAGATACCATGTACTCAACAAAGAACGAGCAAGTGCAGTATCAGTACACAACCACAGTGTACTGGTAGGATCACGCGGCTATTCCAGTAAGAGAAATATATATAAGCAGTCACAACATAGTAAACACGCATATACAGAATATATATTAGTTATCATTTCAGGAACAATGTACAATTCCACATTCTCAATAACAAGTATATGTGACAATTCAATGGTCCTCTCATGGAACCCATACCCAAACCATTAGTGTGCCGGAACGTGACACACGATCCCAATTAGTGTATCGTAACGTGACACCCGATCCAATGTATGTGTCGGAATGTGACATTCGATCCAATTTATGTGTCGGAACGTGACACCCGATCCCAATTAGTGTGTCGGAACGTGACATTCGATCCAATGTATGTGTCGGAAAGTGACACTCGATCCAATTTATGTGTCGGAACGTGACACCCGATCCAATATATGTGTCGAAACGTGACACGCGATCCCAGTTAGTGTGTCGGAACGTGACACCCGATTCAATTAACATAACCACAATCACAAACACACTCATAATGTACATTCTCATAATCATACAATCAATTGTTGATTCATGACATACAATTGTTCATTCATACTCAATTACATTAGGTTTGATCAATAGTGCTTCATTCACATACATACATGCATTACAATGAAGCAATTACTAACAGACATCAGACAAACATGAAACAAACCATCACCTACCTCGAAACCAAGCTTGAATCCCCCTAAGGCACTTGAATCTCCCCTTTCTGGATTCTTTCCGCTTGTTCTAGGTCTACAAACAATTAATATACGCAAGGATCAATAAATTAAGGTCTAATTATCTGAATTATAACAAACCCAATAACCCAAGACCAACCCCATGATCCCAATACCCAACTTAGGGCTTTTTCCATCATTAACTTCAGGTCAAAACCTTCCCCTAATAATAATTACCCAAGAATCTAAGTTCTACGGATTGAAAAATAAATTAGGGGAGTAAAATCCTTACTTTTAGTACCAAAAGTCATGGAAAACTCCTAAGAAATCGCCTGATGTTGTCTCCTAACTCTTAAGAATGAAGTTTGCAGAATAATGACGTTTTTGGAGTTTATTTCCGGCTTAAGTCGCGACTGTCCCGTTGTGGCGGCCCCCATCTCGCTACAGCGGGGCCCCCCTGGCGGGATAATTTCCTCCCTGGCGGCTTGCACGGAAACAGAGAGTCAAAATTTGAGTTCCAAATACGGAAACAGAGAGTCGAAATTTGAGTTTCAAACTCCCATTTTACAACACACCTTCAACCTATGACATTCAAAAACTACTTGTTCACGCTAAGATCAATTTCGGGAGTTCTACTCGCCCAAATTCAATTCCGTAAAGTCGTATGGGTTCCTTAACATCTTAGCTATCTACTCATGTGATCAAATTTATAATTAGATCTATTATTCATTACCAGATTTCCCTAGACCTCACTGACTCACATTTCATCAAAATCTGGACTAGGCTAGGAATTTCTAAGTTACTACTTAAAAGTTTTCTGGCCCCAATTCTTTTTCCATTGGCTTTTTCCTAACGACGGAATCAGGTCGTTACAATAGATACCAATTTACCCATCACTCGTCCCCGAGTGATCAACTACGAAAGACTAGCTAAAATAAGGGTAGAGTAGTACCTGAATCGTTGAATAGCTGGGGATTCTTATCTCACATGTCATTCTCGATTTCCCAAGTCGCTTCCTCAATCAGACGATGCTTCCGTCAGATTTTGACAGATGCAATATCCTTTGACCTTAACTTGTGAACTTCCCTATCTAGAATGGTTATAAGCTCCTCCTCATAAACTCCAAATATCTGACTTTCTGGTCTGCATACTCTTTATGCCTGTTCTGAGCTGCTAGAACATCTCCCGAATAAATTTCACATTCCCTAGTGATTCTCATCAAAAGGTCCCGCCTCAAATGCATCAAACCAACCACTGGGAGACCTACATCCCCTCCCATACAGTGCATCAATGAAGTCATCTCAATACTCGAGTGATAAATATTGTTGTACATAAACTTAACTAACAACAAAAGCTATTCTCAATAACCACCAAAGTTGATCGTACACACGTCTGCCATATGTTATCAAGGACCTTGACACAATCATCAGGACTAATCCTTTCTCACATAAGCATGATAAAATTCTAAATCAATACTCGCTACAATTAGAGGTGGACCTTACTAACCAACACACACTCATAATACTCAAACAATCATAGTTATTATCAACATCTCCTTCTCACAACATAAATTTCCATGAGATTAGGTTATAAAAATTTGATCTTTAGACATCAGATACTCATCGAGGGATATGTCCAAGCATACAAACCCTCCAACAACACTATCGAAATGCTAGATTTAGTAATTGTAGATTACCTCTTAAACAACAGTAGAATTGGACCCAATGATCCCCACATTCAACCACACATAATCGATACATGAACTCGACGACTAGATGGATATTAAGATTGTCAGACAACTATAGATACGCATGGTAGCTCTTCTATAAACTCTCATAAGAAAGGTGGTACATGTAGAACCACTGAAATACTTTAACAACTCCAAAGCAATACCACATAAGTCATCTGAAATAACCACGTCTTCCCAAATCATCCCACTCAATCAAGAGAACATCGCAGGATCGGTACACCTGATCCACCACTAGGGATCCACCCACAAAAGTAAAAACACGTGTGAGCATAGCTATTGCATCATACTCACAACCATGTACAAAATGAAATATATGGTCACATAAGAATTTATCGAATAACACTAAAGATTTTCCTCTGAAGATTCGATACCAGCCATTTCCATTCAGTTGACTCCACATACTCTTCACATCATTCCACTGAATCCCACACTCTCAGTACTAACAACTATCATAAACACTCAGACCATTTACCTTTCTCTAAACCAACACTTTTTAAATGAAAACCCTTCTTAAGTACTTTAACAATCAACAGTAATAACTTTACCACCCAACCCAGGTGTAAGTCATTTAAAATGCTCAATACCTGATACAATTGATCATTTCTCACCTTGAAAATTCATACCTTAACAAATATATCACCACGAATGTAGACATTACAATGAAAAATTTGAATTGTAAATTCAATCGTATAACACAATCTCCTTATCTATCAACATTAGTTTATACCTTGAAGATTTTTATGAATTTATGGATCTTCGGTTATTATTGATCGCATCTCCATCGATCTTACAATATCCTTCGCTAGAAATTCACTTGTACTCATCACTAAACTCAAAAATAAAAACAAAGCACTCATCATCACCCTCGAGCTAATGTTTGTTCTCTCCTTTCTCAAGTATTTCCCAATTATCTACCCTCTGAAGATATCTCTTTAGCCTTTGCAATCAAATAAAATATTCTTGCTCTCGCTTGTCTCTCAAGGTTGTACTACATCCCACTATTTTTCCTTCATTATGACTCTAGCTCTTTTAAATTCTATTCGAGTGGTGTCCCACCATCTCTTAAAACGTTCCATACAACCACATTACTCACCAAATATTAGAAAACCACAACCTTGGATACTCGCAAGTCGTAATTACTATACAAAATTTGCTTAACCAACAATCTTATTATATAGTTGCATCCCATCACAATCCATCACAAACCCTTACTACCATCACGCTCGGTTAGCCCTGTCTATCACTACGAAGTCAACCTTTTCATCGACATGACACCTCAAACTCATGTATACTCATCAAATTTAAAGGACTAACCCAATTTTATGCGCACGTTCTTACTAAAATCTTCAATTGCCTTCACCCAAGTATACTCAATGGGACTTTGTTTATCCATAAGCTTGTCATTCCGGTATCAATCCACTCCTTTATGGCTTAAGATAAAATTACCAGTCCTCATACTACCATCCTCCTTCTTAATAAACAAGGCAGAAACACCCCACGGAGAAGCACTAGGACGAATGCAACCTTTATCAAGAAGCTCTCGAATTTGAGCTTTAAGTTCTCTCAATTCTTCCAGAGCCATGTGATAAGGAGGAATGGAGATGGGCGAGTGTCAGTTTCTAAGTCAATGCAGAAATCTATATCTTTATCCGGAGGCATACCAGGAAATTCGGTAGGAAACACTTCCTTGAATTCAGACACTACAGGAATAGACTCAATAGAGGGAGACTCAACATCAACATCCCGAATATGAGCCAATTACGCCAAACACCCCTGCCCCACCAGTTTTCTAGCCCGCACGAAAGATATGACCTTAGCTGACTTAGGCTTGTACCCCCTTCCCACTCTAACCTTTCCCTACCCGGGATCTCTAGAGTTACCGACTTAGCATTACCATTAAGCACGGCATAATAGGGGGACAACAAAGTCATGTCTAAGATTATATCAACTCAGTCATATCCAGCATAACCAAATCAGCCCAAGTCTGAAAATCCATAAACACAACAGGACAAACACGATATACTTGGGTGACTATGACCGACTCTTCAACTGGGGTAGAAACATGGATGGGGGCATCAAGCACATCACAAACCGCATCAAATCCTAAGACAAACTGAACTGACATGTATGCATAAGTAGAACCCGGATCAAACAAAACAGTAGTCATCCGGTCACATACAAGAATAGTACCTGTGACCAGTGCATCAGACACCTCAGCCTCGGTCTTGCCCGGAAAGGCATAAAACTGAGCCCTGCCTGGCTACACCGCTCTTCTACATGCATTACCATTTTTCCGGCCTCCACGGCCTCGCTGATTTCCTCCTTATATGCCCATGTTCTCCACAATTTTAACACACTTAATAACTTAACCAAGTAAACATCATTGATATTGGAGCAGTCGTATCCTGGTCCTCTTTGATATACAATCAATCCATGAAATCGTAGTATAGCTTCTAACCTCAATTGGCATAACTTAATTTCATCATTCGCTAAACAACCCATACATGTTATGACAACAATACTAAATGTATTTTTTAAAGTAATGGTGTTCATTATCTAGCCGTTCTTTACCAAAACTTCTTCAATGTCGTCACCTATAAACTTGAATCTGCAAATCCAACCTTAATCCCTTTACAAACGATGATAGTAGCTAGCGAGCCCCACAAAACCCCTAATTTCAGTCACAGAACTAGGTCGGACCCAATTCTTGACTGCTTCAATCTTTTGGGGATCTACCATTACCCCTTCCCTTGAAACTATGTGTCCCAAAAAGGCAACCGAAGTCAACCAAACTCACACTTAGAAATTTCAGCATACAATTTTTGTCTCCCAAGGACACTCAAAACTATACGAAAATGGTCAGCATTTTCTTCCTCACTCTTAGAAAAAACTAAAATGTCATCAATAAACATCATAACGAACGAATCCAGAAATGGTTTGAACGCACCATTCATCAAACTCATGAAAGATGCAGGCGCATTTTTAAACCCAAACGACATTACTAGAAATTCATAGTGCCCATAGCGGGTTCTGAATGTCATTTTTGGTATATCCTCAGGTCAAATCTTTAGCTGATGATAACCAGACCTTAGATCAATCTTAGAGAAAACTGATGCCCTCTGCAACTGATCAAAAAGATCATCTATCTGAGGTAGTGAATACTTGTTTGTGAATGGTGACCCTATTCAACTGTCGGTAGTCTATACACATCCTCTCTTGCTAGTGATGGTGTTACAACTTCCGTTGCTCTAGTTCTGACCATAGAGTGAAGGAGGAAAGATACCAATTTTTATTACTCAGATACCAATTGGATTCAAGTAATAGCACGAAAGGAGTAGAAAAATAGAGATTTCCTAAAGTCCTATAACCTCTCGAAGAAAAGTACAGACGTCTTTGTACCGTTCCGTAAGACGCTACTAGACTCGTTTTGGTACAATGAGATCAACAAACCTAGGGCTCTGATACCAACTTTATCACGACCCAGACCGTCGTGATTAACACCCACACTAATCCTCCGGTGGGAGAACCATTACTACGACCCGACTAAGCAACTTAACCAAAACCTAAGCATTTAAAGATACAGAAGCAGGTTTAAATGTCTAAAGGAATATGGAGTTCTCATAAACTCCAAAGGCTTAATAAAACAACTAAACAAACTATTGAGGAAGTTTAACCCCTAGAACCTGAAAGTCATTGTATCAAAACTCTAAAGTTCAACAATTCTAAGAACATGGGTGCAACCCAATCTAACATAAGATTAACTAACGTACTAGTCTAAGTCCGAATGAGTGGACTAAACAATAGAGGACCCATGGCAGCCTGAAAGAACTGGCTCACCCTTGAATCCGGTCTCGATCACTGATCTCCTAGAAGAGATCTATCAATAGCCGCCTGAAGATGCTCTGTACTTAACAAAGAACTAGCAAGTGCAGTATCAGTTCACAACCACAGTGTACTGGTAGTATCACGCGGCTATTCCAGTAAGCGAAACATATATAAGCAGTCACAACATAGTAAATACGCATATACAGAATATATATATCAGTTATCACTTAAGGAGCAATGTACAATTCCACATTCTCAATAACAAGTATATGTGACAATTCAATGGCCCTCTCATTGAACCCATACTCAAACTGTTAGTGTGCCTGAATTTGACACCCGATCCTAATTAGTGTGTCGGAACGTGACACCCGATTCAATGTATGTATTGGAACGTGACACCTAATTCAAAATATGTGTCGGAACGTGACACCTGATCCAATATATGTGTCAGAACGTCACACCCGATCCCAGTTAGTGTGTCGGAACGTGACACCCGATCCAATCAACATAACCACAATCACAAACATACTCATAATGTACATTCTCATAATCATACAATCAAGTGTTGATTCATGGCATAAAATTGTTCATTCATTCTCTATTACATTAGGTTTGATCAATAGTGCTTCATTCACATACATACATGCATTACAATGAAGCAATTACTAACAGACATCACACAAACATGAAATCAAACCATCACCTACCTCGAAACCAAGCTTGAATCCCCCTAAGGCACTTGAATCTCCCCTTTCTGGATTCTTTCCGCTTGTTCTAGGTCTACAAACAATTAATATACGCAAGGATCAATAAATTAAGGTCTAATTATCTGAATTATAACAAACCCAATAACCCAAGACCAACCCCATGATCCCAATACCCAACTTAGGGCTTTTTCCATCATTAACTTCAGGTCAAAACCTCCCCCCAATAATAATTACCCAAGAATCTAAGTTCTACGGATCGAAAAATAGATTAGGAGAGTAAAATCCTTACCTTCAGTACCAAAAGTCATGTAAAACTGCCAAGAAATCCCCTGGGGTCGTCTCCTAACTCTTAAGAATGAAGTTTGCAGAATAATGATGTTTTTGGGGTTTATTTCCGACTTAAGTCGCGACTGTCCCACTGTGGCGGCCCCCATCCCGCTACAGCGGCCCCGCCCTGGCGGGATAATTTCCGCCCTGACGGCTTTCACGGAAACAGAGAGTCGAAATTTGAGTTCCAAACTCCCATTTCACAACACACCTTCAACCTATGACATTCAAAAACTACTCGTTCACGCTAAGATCAGTTTCGGGAGTTCTACTCACCCGAATTCAATTTCGTAAAGTCGTACGGGTTTCTTAACGTCTTAGATATTTACTCATGTGATCAAAATCATAATTAGATCTGTCATTCATTACCATATTTCCCTAGACCTCACTGACTCAGATTTCGTCTAAATCTGGACTAGGCTAGGAATTTCTAAGTTACTACTCAAAAGTTTTCTTGCCCCAATTCTTTCCCCATTGGCTTTTCCCTAACGACGGAATCAGGTCGTTACACGTATTTTGATTGAATTAATTTAATACACAATTATGTCTTTTTCATTTGAAGCTGGATGTTTGATTTGAGACCGGTGCAGCTACTTAAGTTTCAATTTATTTTAAATCTAAGTTCACTCAATCTCTTCATCTTGTAATTAACAATGATAGATTCTTAGAAATCCAGCTTCAATAATTTCTAACAAATAAATTCAGATGGATTTTGATATATTTATATATAGTTTGGGTCTAAGATTCACGTGGATCATAATCAATACCACCTATTATATCTCATAATTTCGTTAAAGTGATTGATATGTGTTTAGCTGTAAAGTTATAATTGTAGTCTACTAGATAAAAGAAAGACATTTTTAATCCAACGCGTTACTCACCCGTCCGTCATGGAAAATACTGTTTCTTGTGTTTTAATGAATATTAAGGGCAATTGAAATCTATAGGTGCAAAAAGCACAAATTTAAACCATTTCCAATATGGTATACACATTTTTATTTTTATTTTACTTTTTTACATATAAACTATGAAATCATAAGTTATGGATAGTTAAATTTGTAATTTTAATGCGATTTTAGTTACAAACACTTGGCTTATGATTAAATACTGTTATGTTTAACAAACAGATTAAAAAGGAATATAAAAATATTTATAAGTTAAATTAACTAATTTATAAATTTATTCAAACACCATGTAAATCTCATGTCCGTTTTTCTTTTTGCTTGAGTATACAAATTAGGTGATAAAATTAAAGTAGTAACTCATCTACTCAAAATGGTAGCATTCGTACTGAAAATGCACCCTACTAGGTCATGCCATATGGTGTTTAAATGTTTGTTTTATTACTGTCGATGTGGAAGGATGAATGAGATCTATTTAATTTTTATTATAAGTCTTAATTTCAATTGATAAAGAAATCAAGTGTTACATACTTTGTATAGCATGAACTCAAATTAATTGGACAATAAATATCGAATATTAAATGGTTACTAGAAAAAGAAACTCAAATCAATGACATTTATTTTGTATAGTTGAAGAAAATGAAAACCTACTTGTATAATTGATTAATATATTATATTTGTTGTAGCTCATACACTCACATTGATACCAATGTTTACTTCACTACCAAAATCTCCATCGTTGTCAAAATAAAATTCTTTTATTCTGAATTCATTTGCTAATATATAGTCTAGTTTAAAAAACAGTAAGATGTTCAAAGAATGATTTTTACAATTAAGTGATATACTTTATGCTTAAGAAACTTTAATTTATGATTTATTTAATGAAAAAAAATAGAAAACTAGTTTTTTTTTTTTTTATATTTATTCTCTGTTTCTTTCTTCCTCTCCCTCTTTTCTTCCCACAAAATAACACTAAATTTACAATAACCTCCCTCCACCTTTTTTGCCAGAAAAATGGATACCAACACTCATATTTCATATTTTTTCTCTGTTTCTTTCTTCCTCTCCCTCTTTTCTTCCCACAAAATAACACTAAAAAGAAATAAAAAAGAATAAATACGAAAAATAGTAAAATAAAAGAATTAATTTTTAAAAAGTACAATTGGGATTTTGAGTGTAATGAAAAAAGACGATTTTCGATGGGAAAGGAGGGTAAGGTACCATCACAGCTCTCCACCTTTTTCATCGGAAAAAATGGATACCAACACTCATATTTTATATTTTTTATTTCTCTCTCCCTCCTTCCTCCTCCTCTCTTTTTCTTTCAAAACAACACTTGGTACATATTTTATACTAACACATACTCTTGCCTACATTTCCCCAAATGTAGGATCCGACAGTCAAGGTTCTCAATTTCGTGGCTAGAGGTTGACTTGAGAGATCCCGAGCTTTGGTGAGTCCTCATGCTTCGAGGATGGACTTTTATTGTTTTCAGTCTTCTTTCTTATTTTTAGTTTTGGACATGATGTATGATCTAGGCCCAATATCATTTTATTGTACTAGATGGCTAATGAGACAAAGTGTTTAGACTTCCGCTTTACCCTTATAAAAGCTATTGAGACTTGAAATGTATTTCTTTACCTCTTTTGTTCTATTTTTTATGTTATGAATGCTAAATGGCTGGTCTGGACCCCCTCATGGTCCTATACGCCATGTTACATCTAGGGTGTACCCCTGAGTCGTTACACTTTTGTAGGATCTGGTGCCAGTACCAACGGAGCCATCAACAACCCATAGACTTAAACACTATCCTAGGTATCTTTTTGGATGGCCAGTCTAATTTTTCCAAAAATTTCAAGTTCCAGTACTTACACATGGTTCACCAGGATGGTCCGTTTTCCTATCTAGGAGTCGTAGGTAGGTCTCGTAGGTGAGTCTCAGACGTAGAGAAATTTTAGAGTCAAAAAGTCGAGACCCACAACCAAGAAGTACGGCCCGTAGGTGGACCTACTAACCGTAGATGGGCCCATCGTTGGGAGTCCAAACTTCATGGTTCTGAACTCATCGACGAACAACCAGGACAGTCCGTGGTTTGACCAATGAACGGTAGGTCAGGTCGTTGGTGAGGTCGGCAGTTATTTTTTTTAAAGGGATTTTGGGTATTTTCCCTAATTATTCTAACCGAATACTATGTAATTTTACCCTCTATTAGAAACTCTATATAAACGTTTTTACCCCCAAAATCGGCTAATTCAATTCATTCTCTCAAATTCCTAAAGGAAGAACAAGTCCATCTTTTCCAATATTTCTCTCTCTAGAAGCTTGAAGAAGAAGGCTAGGGTTTCAAGCCAAGTCTCCAATTCCACCATTGAAGTCAAGATTTTGGCATTTAAGGTATGATAGTCTTCATCTGTGGAGCTCTTTCCTCCATAGAATTCCTAAATTCCCAATTAACAAAGTTAGAAATATCCAATTGAAGTTAGGGTTTTCTTCTATGTCATGGGTTCCTTTCAATATTGATATACTTGATTGTCTTATGAACTATTATGCATGAATTGAGATAATTCCATATTTTAAGATGAATCCCCATGAATCCATGTTAACCCATGTTTTCTAGATTTTGATGATTGGAAGTGGGTTTTGAACCATGAAAGGTGAATTATGGAAATATGCATGTTCTTATGAATTTGATGAAATATGATATACGTTGCTTTGAGAGTAAATCATAAATGATGTTGTTGTTGGTTGATTTTTGGGAAAGGATTTCTCACATAATTACTCACTACATTAATGTGAAAGGTTTTCTCACATAAAGGATTCTAAGGTTGAAAGGTCTTGTCACCTAAAATGAATCAAAGTTAAGGAGCTATTCTAATATGAGGCAAGCGGCGATTACCCATGACCTCCAATGCTAAGACAAGTGGCGACTACCCGTGTCTCATGAATGTTAAGAAAAGTTAAGAATAATCAATATTCAATGGGATTTATGCTTACCACTGATTGGACAAGTGGCGATTACCCATGTCTCATAAACTATGTGCTATCATAGGTTGTCTAGATAGACATTAGCTAGTGGATCCACATAAGCTAGAATTTCTTGATCTTACCTTAACAATTTGACACCCCTTTTCGGTGTGGGGTAGACACCGTATTCCATGTTAATAGCTCACATGGTATTACTTGTTGGTTAAAGGTAAATATCCCACAATAATGAACTAAGGTAACCTCTAGAACTATCTCACGAATGTTTTAAAGATGTTAGCTTGCATTGACCTTGTTTTAATGACTTATATTTTCTAACTCTTTTATCTCATGTTTTAACTTGGTCATTGCATGTCACGAAAAGGTCCCTTTTAGCATGATTTCAATTTTTATGCATTGCTATCATACTTGGTACATATTTGTACTAACGCATACTCTTGCCTACATTCCTCCAAATGTAGGGTCCGATGCTCCAGATTCACATCTTTATGGCTGGGGATCACTTAGTAGATATTGAAGATTGGTGAGTCCTCATGTTCTGAGAACAGAGCCTTTATTTCATTATGTCTTTACATTTTCAATTTTATATGTGATGTACGGGTTACGTCCCGATCACTCCTTATGTTCTATATGGCTTTGAGACATTGTTAGACTTCTGCTTCATTTTATAAAACAATAATATTTGAAATTGTCCTTTAAATTCTCTTAAATTTTTATTATCTTGTATGATGTATGCTAAGTGGCTTATATGGGATCTTTCAGGGTCCTATACGCCATGTTATACATAGGGTCTACCTTGGGTCATGACAAACTTGGTAATCAGAGCACAAGGTTTAGAAAGGTCTTAGGAAATCTCGTAAGCCACGTCGAATAGAGCCTTGTTCAAGAGTGTGAAGCTCGCCACATTTATGAATGAAAGGCTACAAGATGTTTATAAAATTTCACTTTTTTCATTATACTAAAGTCGTACGATAAAGTTTAACTTTATAATGTCTCTCTCCTAATCCTTATCCAATGCTCTACAAGATATGGCCAGTCGAAGGGAGTAAGCTAGAAGGAATGTGGGAGATAATATGGAACGAGAAGCTCCTCCTCAAGCTCCTCAAGTTCCGGTCGACCCTTTTTCCAAGCAAGTGACTAATGCGGAGTTTAGGGCTACTTTTCAAAAGTTGGCCCAAGCCATGACGGCTCAAGCCAATAGGGAGGTTGTTGTCCCCGTGAATCCAAATGTGGGTACGACAACAATTAGAGTGAGAGACTTCATTCAGAATGAATCCTCCGGAGTTTCATGGTTCTAAGGTTGAGGAAGACCCTCAAGAGTTTATTGATGAGGTGTATAAGGTGTTTATTATAATGGGAGTGATGCCGGTGGAAAAGGTTGAATTGGCCGCTTATAAACTTAAGGGTGTTGCTCAAATATGGTTCAACCAATGGAAAGAAGAAAGGGCGGAAGATGAGGGTCCTCTTGATTGAGAAATGTTTAAGGTTGCTTTCCTTGATAGGTTCTTTCCCCTTGAAATGAGGGAGGCAAAGGTTCTTGAATTTATCAACCTTCAGCAAGGAAATATGAGTGTGAAGGAATATTCTTTGAAGTTCACACAATTTTCTAGATATTCTCCTACTATGGTTGTCGATTCTAGGGCAAGAATGAGTAAGTTTGTTTCGGGTGTGTCTGAGATGATGGTTAAGGAGTGCTGTGCCGCCATGCTTATCAATGATGTGGACATTTCTCATCTCATGGTTCATGCTCAAAAAATTTAAGAGGAGAAACTTAAGGAAATATCTAGGGAGGCAAAGAGCATCAAGACCGGTGATGGTAACTTCTCATACTCAAGGTCCGATGGACATGGTCGTGCTAGATTCCAACAAAGGTTTTCTAGTCAAGGTTCTTGCAATGCTCCTCCTAAGTTCAACAGAGATAGGGTGTCTAACCCTAAGCCTCAAAGAGGGAATGGTGTATCTTCATTGTCTACTTGTGCTAAGTGTGGAAGGAAGCATGAAGGTAAATTCTTAGCCAACATGGATGCATGCTTTTCTTGTGGTAAGATGGATCACAAGATAAGGGATTGTCCCTCAGTTGCCAAGATTGAAAGAGATAACCATCGACGGCCTCAACCTAATCCCTTGTCCGATTCTAGTGGGAGTCAGAAACAAAATAGATTTTATGCACTTCATACTCGTCGTGAGCAAAAGAGTTCTCCTGATGTTGTTACCGGTATGTTGAAAGTCTTCCAACTTGATGTTTATGCTTTACTTGACCCCTGTTCTACTTTGTCTTTTGTGACGCCATATGTGGCTATGAGGTTAGATATTCTTCCCGATGTGTTGTTAGATCCTTTTTCTGTCTCTACTCCCGTAGGTGATTCTATAGTGGCTAAGAGGGTGTATAGAAAATGTCCCATAGAGTCACTCATGTTGACCTTCTAGAGCTTGATATGCAATATTTTGATGTTATCTTTGGTATGGATTGTCTGCATGCATGTTATGCTTCTATTGATTGTATAACTCGTGTAGTCAAGTTGCAGTTTCCAAATAAACCCATCCTAAAGTGGAAAGGGGGAAATTTTATGCCTAAGAGTCAGTTTGTTTCTTGTCTTAAAACTAGAAAGACGATCTCTTAGTGTTGCATATAGCATCTCATTGAGGTTAGGGATATGGATTTCGAAGCCTCTACTCTTGATTCGGTTCCCGTTGTTAATGAGTTTCTGGAAGTATTTCCCGATGATTTACCCAGTGTTCCTCCCAAAAGTGTAATAGACTTTGGTTTTGACCTTCTCCCAGATACACAACCTATCTCTATTCTTCCTTATCGTATGTCTCTAGCGGAACTTAAGGAATTAAAGGAGAAATTGAAACATTTGTTGGATAAGAGTTTCATCCGATCGAGTATCTCTCCATGGGGTGCTCCAATTTTATTTGATAGGAAGAAAGATGGTTCACTCTGTATGTGTATTGACTACCGGCAACTGAACAAGGTTACCATTAAGAAAAAATATCCTCTCCCAAGAATAGATGATTTGTTTGACCATTTTCAAGGGGCAAATTACTTCTCTAAGATTGACCTCCGGTCGGGTTATCACCAATTGAGGGTAGAGGAGGACGATATTCCAAAAATGGCTTTTCAAACTCGGTATGGTCATTATGAGTTTTTGGTGATGTCGTTTGGTTTGACTAATGACCCGACCACATTTATGGATTTGATGAATAGGGTGTTTAGACAATACCTTGATAAGTTTGTGATGGTGTTCATTGATGATATATTGATCTATTCAAGGAGTGAAGACGAGTATACCAATCATTTGAGGATTGTGTTGCAAGTCCTCAAGGACCAACAACTCTTTGCAAAGTTTAGCACATGTGAGTTTTAGCTAAGGTCCGTTGCTTTTCTTGGTCATATAGTTTCTAGTAAGGGTATTGAGGTAGATCCTAAGAAGACAGATGTGGTTTAGAGTTGGCATACACCTCTATTGCCTTCGGATATTAGAAGTTTCTTGGGTTTAGCTGGTTAATATAGAAGGTTTGTTAAAGGGTCTTCTTCGATTGTCTCTCCATTGACGGCATTGACCCAAAAAAAGGTTATGTTCATATGGTCCGAAGCATGCGAGAAGTGCCTTTAAGAATTGAAATATAGACTTACCTCCGCTCCTGTATTGACTCTACCTGAAGGAACTAATGGATTTGTTGTTTATTTTGATGCCTCGAGAATTGGGTTAGGGTGTGTCCTTATGAAAAATGAGAAAGTTATTGCCTATGCATCAAGGCAACTTAAAATTCATTAAAGAATTATCCTACCCATGACCTTGAACTAGAGGCGGTTGTTTTTGCCTTAAAGATTTGGAGACATTACTTGTATGGTGTTCATGTAGATGTCTTTGCCAACCACAAGAGTTTTCAATATGTGTTTAAACAGAAAGATTTAAATCTTCGCCAAAGAATGTGGCTTGAGTTACTAAAGGATTATGACATGAGTGTTCTCTATCACCCCGTCAAGGCAAATGTGACGGCGGATGCTCTTAGTCGATTATTGATAGGTAGTGTTGCTCATATTGAGGATGATAAAAAGGAGTTGGTTTGAGAAGTTCATAGATTGGCCCGATTGGGCATTCGGTTAGTTGAATCTACGAAAGGTGGTGTTGTGGTTCACGATGGTTCAAAATCATCTTTTGTGGTAGATGTGAAAGCCAAGCAAGGTCTTGATCTGACTTTGGTTGAATTGAAGGAAGCGGTGCTTAAAAAGTTTGTAGAGGCTTTCTCCCAAGAGGGATATCGTGTACTTAAATATCAAGGTCATTTGTGTGTTCCTAATGTTGATGACTTGAGAGGGAAAATCTTATAAGAGGCCCATAGTTTTTGATATTCCATTCACCCGGGAGCCACCAAGATGTACTGTGACTTGCGGGAGACCTATTGGTGGAATGGGATGAAGAAGGATATTGCGGAATTTGTGGCTAAGTGTCCTAATTGTCAACAAGTGAAAGTTGAGCATCAAAAGCTGGAAGGTTTATCTCAAGATATTAGCATTCTTACTTGGAAGTGGTAAGATTTAAACATGGACTTCATTGTTGATTTGCCTCGCACCCGGCAGCAACATGATTCGATTTGGGTTATAGTAGATGGAATGGAGAAATAAGATCATTTCATTCCCATCAAAGTTTCTTATTCGGTGGAGGATTATGCTAAGTTGTATTTGAGAGAGATGGTTAGGTTGCATGGAGTGCCCTTGTCCATTATCTCAGATCGTGGTATCCAATTCACTTCTCAATTTTGAAAATCTTTCAAAAAGGGTTTTGATACTCGTGTTAAGCTAGTACGACCTTTCATCCGCAAGTCGATGGGCAAGCGGAGCGTACTGTCATGGCCCAAGGTATTCCCTAGGCGTAACATGGCGTATATGACCCCGAGAGGCCCCATACAAGCCACTTAGCATCCATAAAATAAGAAATAGAATGAAAAGAGATAAAGAACAACATTTCAAGTCCAAAAGTCTTATAAAAGTAAAACGGAAGTCTAAACACTTGTCTCATTAGCCATCTAGTACATAAGAATGAAATTGGGACTAGCCCATACATCATGTCCAAAACTGAAAGTAAGAAAGAAAACTGAAAACATTGAAAATCCATCCTCAAAGCATGAGGACTCACCAAAGGTCGGAATCTCTCAAATCAACCTCTAGCTACGAAACAGAGAACCCTGACTGTCAGACCCTACATTTGGGGAAAATGTAGGCAAGAGTATGCGTTAGTATAAAAATGTACCAAGTATGATAGCCATGCATAAAACATTTGATGACATACTTAAAAGGGGACATTTCATGACATGCAATGACCAAGCTAAACCATGATTTAAAAGGTTCAGAAGACATAAGTCATAAAACATGGTCAACGCAAGCTAACATCTTTAAAACTTTGAATACATGTGAGATTCTTCTTGAAGTAACCTTAGTTCATTATTATTGTGGGAAGTAGCCTTAACCGACATAGAGACAATGTGAGCTATAACATGATCCTCCGGTATCTCCCACACCGAAAACGGTTGTCCTACTTACCAAGGTAAGGACCATGAACTTCTAGCTTAGGTGGATCCACTAGCTAATGTCTATCTAGACAATCATCCTATGGGGGTACATAGGTAAGGGATAAGGAGATTGCTTCTAGAAACCCGGCCTCTACTCACGAGAGAGCTACCATCTCAATATGCTGTCGGTGCTAAGCATAAATCCCACTGAATAGTCATTTTCTTACTTGTTCTCATTATCCATGAAAGGGCACGTCATCTTGCCAATCCAAGCTAGGTCGTAAGTCATCCATGGAAAGGTATCATTCAATAACCAATCCAAGCTAGTTTTCATTAGGATAGCTCCTTATCTTTGATTCATTTATGTGAGAAGACCTTTCAACCTTAGAATCCTTACTATGTGAGAAAACCTTTCACAATCATACTTTCATATGTATATGAGAAATCCTTTTAACAACACAACAACAACATCATCACTGATACTTCACTCTTAAAGTATCCGTAAAACATTTACATAAATTTCATAAGAACATGCTTGATTTCATAAACTTCTCTTTCATAATCCAAAACCCACATCATATGATCATAACTTGGAAAACATGGGGATTACATGGGTTCATGGGTAATCATCATAAAATCATGAGGTTAACTTAATTCATGCATAAAAGATCATAGATCAATCAATTAAATCAATAATTAAAGGAACCCATAACATAGAAGAAAAACCCTAACTTAATTGGAGATTTCTAACTTTGAAAATAGGAGAATTTTGGAACTCCATGAATGGAAGGAATCCATGGATGAAAACTATCATAACTCAATGACAAAAGCTTACCTTCAATGGGGGAATTGGAGACTTTCCTTAAGACCCTAGGTTGAAACCTTCTTCTTCAAGTTTCTAGAGAGAGAAATATTTTGGAGAGGAAGAACTTCATCTTCTTTAGTAAATTTAAGAGAATGACTTGAATGGGTTGAATTTGTGGTTAAAATTACTTATATAGTGGTCCTAGGCAAGGGTAAAATGACATAGTATCAAGATAAAATAATTAGAAAAATACCCAATTGACCCTGACTTACAACTGACGCGAAACTCCAGATGGAGGCCCACATGAGCCGTCAAGGGCATCACAGGCCATAGTGGAAGCCGTGGCCTTGGACTAGTGGCTTGGGGAAAATTTCATTGTGGCCTTGCCCCTCCATGCCCATCTTGACGAGCCGTTTGGCTCTTCACGAGCCATCTAGGGGCTCGTGGGAGGAGGCTGGCCTTGGGAGGATTCTGCCTACCCCTTCACGGGTACCACCACGAGCCGTGGTGACCTTCACGAGGCGTCTAAGGGCTCGTGGGAGGAGAGCCCATCTTGTCCAACCACTGGAAGGCTCCACAAGCATCGCCACGAGCCGTGGTGCCCTTCACGGCCCGTGAGGGGCTCCATGAAGGGTGCCTTAGCTTAGTGGAGGGCTGGTGACCTACCACTTGACTCCCTTTCTAGACTCCTTGATTCTGGGGTGTTACACGTACTATCTAAACTTTGAAAGATATGTTGAGAGCATGTTTAATTGACTTCAAGGGTAATTTGGATGATCACTTGCCTTTGATTGGGTTTCCATACAACAATAGCTATCACTCAAGTATTGGTATGGCTTCATTTGAGGCTCTATATGGTAGGAGGTGTAGATCTCTAATATGTTGGTTTGAAGTGGGTGAAGTTGCTTTGATAGGTCCCAAATTGGTACATGAGGCTATGCAAAAAGTTCGACTTATTATAGAAAGGTTGAAAATGACTCAAAGCCGATAAAAGTCCTATGCTGATGTTGAAGAAGAGAACTTGAGTTCGATGTGAATGATTGGGTATACTTGAAAATTTCACCCATGAAAGGTGTAATAAGATTTTGAAAGAAAGGGAAGCTTAGTCCTCTTTATGTGGCCCCATATCAGATTTTGAGGCGTGCTGGTAAGGTTGCTTATGAACTTGACATGCCTATTGACTTGTCATCGGTGTATCTGGTTTTCCATGTTTCCTTGTTGAAGTGATGTGTTTGAGACCTGACATCTATATTTCCCTTAGAAGGTTTTGAAGTTAAGGATTGAGATCTTAGACTGGCAAGTTAAGAAGTTGAGAAACAAAGAAATTGCTTCCGTAAATGTTCTTTGGAGGAATCAGTTAGTTGAGGGTGCTACTTGGAGGTTGAGGCCGATATGGTGTCCTGTTATCCTCATCTCTTTCCTTATGTCCCTACTCTAGTTTGAGGTATTTATTTCCTCATGGTTTACTCTTTTCGTGTCATGTGTCTTAGATTCCCATGATTTCCTCATTATGCATGATTCATGAAAAGCTTAAATTTTGAGAAAATGAGTTAATTTGATTTATTTCTTCATATTTATGTGTATTTGAATATGATTTGCATATAGACTTCATGATATGATGTTTTGAACATGTTTTATCTTGGAGTTGATATTTCCTCCTCAGATATGTGCATTTATGAGAATTGCATTCATATTGGGCTATTAGAGTAAGTTCCTACCGTCCGTATGATATCTCGAATCTCATTGGATGACGAATTTCCCCATGGGGGAGATAATGTAAAACCTCGCATTCAAAAATATAGGAAATTTTAGCTTTTGCAGGATCTAGTGCCAGTACCAACGGAGCCACCAATGGCCCGTGGACTGACACACAGTTCGTAGGTAGCTTCGTGGATGGCCAGTCTAATTTTTCCAAAAATGTCAAGTTCCAGTACTTACAAACGGTTCACCAGGATGGTCCGTTATCCTATCCACGAGTCGTAGGTAGGTCTCGTAGGTGAGTCCCAGAATTAGAGAAATTTTAGAGTGAAAAGTCAAGAACCACGGCCAAGATGTACGGCCCATAAGTGGACCCACAGACCGTACATCGGCCCATTGTTGGGAGTCCAAACTTCTTGGTTTCTAAACTCATCGACGACCAACCAGGACGGTCTGTGGTCTGACCAACGGACCGTAGGTTGGGTCGTTGGAGAGGTCGGCATGTATTTTTTTAAAGGGCTTTTGGGTCTTTTCCTAATTATTCTAACCCAATACTATGATGTTTTACCCTCTATTAAAAACACTATGTAAACATTTTTACCCCCAAAATCCCCTAATTCAATTAATTATCTCAAATTCCTAAAAGAAGAACAAGTTCATCCTCTCCAATATTTCTCTCTCTAGAAGCTTGAAGAAGAAAGCTAGGGTTTCAAGCCAAGTCTCCGTTTCCACAATTCAAGTCAAGCTTCTGGCATTTAAGGTATGATAGTCATCATCTATGGAGCTCTTTCCTCCAAAGAGTTTCTAAATTCCCCAATTTACAAAGTTCGAAATCTCCAATTAAAGTTAGGGTTTTCTTATAAGTCATGGGTTCCTTTCAATACTGATATACTTGATTGTCTTATGAACTATTATGCATGAATTGAGATAATTCCATGTTTTTAAGATGAATCTCCATTAACCTATGATTAACCCATGTTTTCTAGATTTTGATGATTGGAAGTGGGTTTTGAACCATTTAAAGATGAATTATGGAAATATGCATGTTCTACTGAAATTAATAAAATATGATATAAGTTGCTTTCAGAGTAAAGCATAAATGATGTTGTTGTTGGTTGATTGTTGTGAAAGGATTTCTCATATAATTACTCAATACATGAATGTGAAAGGTTTTCTCACATAAAATATTCTAAGGTTGAAAGGTCTTCTCACCCAAAATGAATCAAAGTTAAGGAGCTATTATAATAATTAGGCATGCAGCGATTACCCATGATCTCCAATTCTAAGACAAGTGACGATTACCCATGTCTCATGAATGTTAAGAAAAGTAAGAATAATCAATATTCTGTGGGATTTATGCTTAGCACCAAGTGGGCAAGTGGTGATTACGCATGTCCCATAAACTATGTGCCATCATAGGTTGTCTAGATAGACATTAGCTAGTGGATCCACATAAGCTAGAAGTTCTTGGTATTACCTTGGCAAGTACGACACCCCTTTTCAGTGTAGGGTAGAAACCGGATTTCATGTTAATAGCTCATATGGTCTTACATGTCGGTTAAAGGTAAGTATCCCATAATAATGAACTAAGGTTACTTCTAGAAGTATCTCACGAATGTTTTAAAGATGTTAGCTTGCATAGACCATGTTTTTATGACTTATGTTTTCTAACTCTTTTATCTCATGTTTTAGCTTGGTCATTGCATGTTACGAAAAGGTCCCTTTTAGCATGATTTCACATTTTATGCATTGCTATCATACTTGGTACATATTTGTACTAACGCATACTCTTTCCTACATTCCTCCAAATGTAGGGTCCGACGCTCTTGATTCGCATCTTGTGGCTAGGGATCACTTAGTAGATATTGAAGATTGGTGATTCCACATGTTCCGAGACCGAGACATTATTTCATTGTGCCTTTACATTTTCAGTTTTGTATGTGATGTACGGGTTACGTCACGATCACTGATTATGTTCTAGATTGCTTTGAGACATTGTTAGACTTCCACTTCATTTTATAAAACTCCTATGTTTTAAAATTGTCTTTTAAATTCTGTTAAATTTCTATTATCTTTTCTGATGTATGCTAAGTGGCTTGTATGGGGCTTTTCGGGGTCCTATACGTCATGTTACGCCTAGGTTCTACCTTGGATCATGACAGTCCAAGTTCTTCTTTGTAGATCGATCGTAGCAACATTACCATGACTAGTGATAGTGAACTTGTAGTTAGTGATTTGATGGGCCAATAACTTCTTCCCCAAGTTGACATACTTCAATATTTTTTTTCCATTGTATGAAAAAATATGTTTGGTGAGTTTACCAACCCCATACGCCTCTGGTGAAATAAAGCTACAAATCTCCTATTTATTTTATTAAATATAGCGACAATGAGAAATTATCTTTCAACCTCAAATGTTGCATTTACCGACTCGACAATGGTTGACATCATAATATTATATCTATATAAACAAAAACAAAATCACTCAGTAAATCATAAAAATATAATAAACTCAAACAAGAAACAAAATAATTTTGTACGGATTTCCCGGGCAATATTCTCTTCTCTATGTGTGTAATCCGATATGTTTAGGAGATTCAAATGTTTTTTTTGTACCATTTCTCCTATTTTGATTGAAATGCTCATTGAGCTCACCTCTATCATACACTTTTGTTGCTTTATAAAAATGAAATACTACCTTTGAATTGTGAAAGTTATTTCGAATATTTTTCCCAAGGTGCCTCATACAACAACCATAATGAGTTGTAGGGTAGATAGCTGAAACCATAATGAGCTCATGTGTTCTCCTAACCAAAGACTTAGAAAACTCTATGCTCATATAAATTATCACGATAAAGACTACCCCCTAGATGTGACATGACAAATAGGATTCGAGAGACGCTAAACAAGCCACTTGACATAAGCATGATAGTAAGATATTAATATAATGGAAATAAAGAGATAAAGCGAAAAGTAAGTCTCAATACTTCAACTCAACATGATACCAACATAGAAAGACTGTAAAAATTTGAAATGCTACTAATTAATTTTGACAACAAGCCTCTACTATAGTAGGTGTTACTAGGACAATCCCTAGCTTACGAAATAAGTCTAAAAACTGAAAGTGACATAAAGAAATAAAATACATGTGGTGGAAAGGTCTCCGAACCATAAAGACTTACCAAAACTACAGAGCAATGCTGATCAATCTACTAGCCACAACCAGATGGAGGAATGTCAGACCCTATATTATAAGACAATATAGGCACACGAGTTTAACACCTCAAAATATGGTACGTTGAGTTTGGAAAGAAAATCTAGAAAATGATTTGGTGCCTGTTTCTATAGATAAGTCTATGGTCCATAGTAAGTCGTACGGTCCATAGAAGGGTGTCGTAGAAGTGACCTTGGAATTTCAAAAAATGTTAAGTTCCAAATGAGGTACCATAGACCAACATAACAATTCGTAGAAGTTTGTAGGGTCGTAAGATGGTCTGTCAAAGTGAACAAACTTAGTTAATTTTGAGGAAATCTTGGTCTACGACTGGGTTAACCCTATTACAGAATTTTTTACGGGTCGTAGAAGGGTTTCATGGAAGGTGTTCAAACTTAGTTAAGTTAGACTAATTGTAGTCTATATAGGTTTTACAGATCATGGAAATTGTTATGGGTCATAGACTTGGCTCTTAAGAATTGATATCACACTTAGAATATTTTAGACCTATGTTGTAACACCTCAGAAATTGAAAAGTCAATTTGGAAAGGAAAGGTTGCATATTTTTGCCGATCCCTGTTTCTATGAGTCGACCTACAGACCGTAGTAAGTTCTATAGGCCACATGAAGGCATTCATAGGAACTAAGTTAGGATTTTGAAAATGTCAAGTCTCTGATGAAGGGTCTATGGGGTGACATGATGATTCATAGAAAGTCTTGCGGGACGTAGGAAGTGCCCCTAGAAGTGAAGTTGTGTTAGTGATTTGAAGACCAAAGGTTCTACGAAGGAACCTACGAACCATAGAAGGGTGTCCGTGGAAAGTGATTGAACTTAAAGGATTTTTCATAAATTAGGTTCTACAAAATAGGTCTACGAACCGTAGGAAAGTTGACAACTCGCAAAAGCCAACAATAGGAATTGTTTAGGATTTTTGGGTTCCAGTAATTTACCCTACGACTACCCCGGATGAACCGTAGAAATTCCTAAAATTAATTAGACCAGCGGTAGAAGTCATCTGATAGATTTTATTAAGGGTGTTTTGGTCTTTTCCTAACCATTTAACCCCCAAAATTATGTCATTTTGACCCTATAATTATATCTATAACTGATTTTACCCTTCAAAATCTACTCATTCCATCACATTCAATCAAATCCCTAATTCCCTCCAAGTTTATCCTCTCAAATTCTTTCTCAAACTCCAAACTGAAAAACTAGGGTTTCAAGCGCTTCAAGGATTCTCTCTCTCTCTCTCTCTCATTTTTTGGGCTTTGATAACCAAGGTATGTGGAAACTTTACCAATGGATTCGATTCATCGATTGAGTTTTAAAAGAATCTCAATTCTCCAATTTGATCTTCACCCATACTCTAGGGTTTCATGCTATTTTCCATGGGTTCAATTTATTGTGATTCAGTTGTAAAAATTCAGTCTTATTATGCATGATTTCAAATTGATTTCAGATGGACCCATGCCTTTGCCTCTGTTACGAATATGAACTATTATTATGAACTTATAATTGTGAATCTATGCATGTTTTATGAAAGTAATAATTTATGACTATATGATGCTTTTAAGATAAAGTGTCAATGATTTGTGAATGATTTTCTCACATTTGAACGGAATCATCATTTAGATGCTTAGGAAGGTAAGTGTCTTAATATGAATTCATGGTTTGAAAGGAACTACTCAAAATAAGAAACTTATGATTGGATTGGTAGTCTAAAGTTATTTTCTTTTCAAGTATTTTGATATGATTATGAGTATGTATTTTTTGTTGGAATTTACTTAGCACCGAGATGACTTTAGAATTGAGGTCTTATCGGTAAAAAGGGTTTGGTCTTTAGTAGAAATTCTCTTGTCCCAAACTAAGTACCCCCCATAGGATTGTATTAAATGACATAGCTAGTTGATCCACATTAGCAAAAATGAATGATACAAAGTTCTACCTTCGCAAGTACACTCTCTCTTTTAGGTGTAAGGGTTACACTAGATTTCATGTTATAGTACGCAGGGTGTTATTTTTGGTGAACAGTAAATACCCTGCAAATGAACTATGTTTTCATCAAAAGTCTTTTCAAACATTTTATATGGTTTTCAATATGCATTCACCTTGTTTATGATTTATGATTTATCTTTAAAGGTTTTTTTTACTATGTTTACCTGGTCATGCATATCATGTTTAAGTTCATCATATTATCATACCTACGTTTTTATGCATTTCCATATACTGTGTACATTCAAAGTATTGATGCATATTGTTCCTATATTATTTTATAATATAGGGTACGATTCTTCTCTTCCTCTTGGACATGGCTAGATCGGGATTGTTAAGCCATTCACTATTTGGATCGGTGAGTCCTCATGATTCGAGGGCAAGTCCATCGACTGATTTATTTCTTTTGATGTCTTAATAGTTTTCAAATTATTTTGAACCGACATGATAATTAAGGATATTGATATCTCACGTTTGATGACATATTCCCAAATATTTAAGAGGATAAGCTAAAGGAGAAATCTTGAGAATCAAAAAGGGTAAGGACGTGTGATGCTAACTTCTCTCATTCTAGGCCTGGTGGACATGGACATTCCCAATTTTGGAAAAAGTTCTCCGGTAAAAATTCTTCTAATGTGCCGGCTCCAAAGTTTTACAAAGATAGAGTGTGTAACCCTAAGCCTTAAGGAGGTGGTGGTAGTGGATCTTCTCTTCCTGTTTGTCAAAAGTTTGGCAAGAGTCACACAGGAAAGTGCTTAGCCGATACAAAATTTACTTTGGTTGTGGGAGGAGTGGTCACAAAGTGAAGGATTATCCCATGCAAGCTAGAAAGAGTTAGGATGTTAGGCAAGCTCAGTCTAGTGGTTCTTGTTTGGATAATGCTCTTTGTCAGAACAAGTTCTATGCTCTTCAGACTCGACGTGATGATGAGGGTTTTCTGAATGTTGTGACTGGTATGTTGAAAGTATTTTTCTTGAGGTATATTCTTTGCTTGATCTGCGTGCTACATTGTCTTTTGTGACTCCTTATGTGGCTATGCGATTTGATGTCTTTCCCGATATTCTTTAAGAATCGTTTTCAGTCTCTACACATGTTGGTAACTCTATTGTTGCTAAGCGAGTCTATAGAAATTTCCCTACATATGTTTCTCATAGAATCACTCATGTTGATTTGTTAGAACTTGATATGTTAGACTTTGATGTCATTCTTGGGATGGATTGGCTTCACTCATATTATGCTTCCATAGATTGTAGGACCCAATTGGTCACATTCCAGATTCAAAATGAACCGAATGGAAAGGGGGAAATTTAGCACCTAAGGGCCAGTTTATATCTTGCCTAAAGGCTTGGAAAATTATTTCTAAGGGTTGCATCTATCATCTTATTAGGGTTAGGGATATGGGTTTAGTAACCCCTACTCATGAGTCAGTTTCGATTATAAATGAGTTTCTAGAAGTATTTCCCGATGATCTTCCTCGTATTCCTCCCAAAATGTAAATAGACTTTGGTATTGACCTACTCCCGGATACGCAACGTATGCCTATACCTCCTTACAAGATGGCTCCGAGAGAACTTAAAGAATTAAAGAATCAATTGAAGGGATTGTTGGATATGGGTTTCATGAAATCGAGTATCTCTTTATGTGTCATGACCTAAGGTAGCCCCTAGGCGTAACATGGCGTATAAGACCCCGAGAGACCCCATACAAGCCACTTATCATTCATCATACAAGATAACAGAATATAAGAGATTTAAATGACAGTTTTAACATAGCAATGTTTTAAAGAGAAAAGCAGAAGTCTAAACATCGTCTCAAAGCCATCTAGAACATAAGATTTTATCAGGGCGTAGCCCGTACATCAAGTTCGAAAACTAAAAGTAAAGATAAAAAGGAAATCAAGCTCAGTCCTCGGGTGATGAGGACTCACCAATCTTCAATCTTCTATTTGAGATCCCTAGCCATGAAAGTGCGAATCTGTAAGGTCGGACCCTACATTTTGGGAAATGTAGGCAAGAGTATGCGTTATTACAAACATGTACCAAGTATGATAGCCATGCATAAAACAGTTGAAAATATGCTTAAAAGGGGATATCTTTCATGGTATGAAATGACCAAGCTAAAACATGATATAAAAAGGCTTAGGAGACATAAGTCATAAAACATGGTCAATGCAAATAGACATCATATTAAACAAATGTGAGATACTTCTTGAAGTAGCCTTAGTTCATTATTGTGGGAGATTTACCTTTAACCGACATATAAGATCGTGTGAGCTATCAACACAGAATCCGGTGTCTCCCACACCGAAAAGGGGTGTCCTACTTGCCAAGGTACGACCATGAACTTCTAGCTTACGTGGATCCACTAGCTAATGTCTATCTAGATAATCCTATGTTGGCACATAGATTATGGGACATGGGTAATCACCACTTGTCCACTCGGTGCTAAGCATAACTCCCACAGAATATCTATTATTCGTATTCATTTTTTTCAAAGGACTTGGGTAATCGCCTCTTGTCCTTACATCATGTGACATGAGTAATTGCCTCTTGTCTTTCCTTAGAGGTCATAGGTAATCGCCTCTTGCCTCATTCTTAGAATAGCTTCTTTACCTTGATTCATTTTAGGTGAGAAGACCTTTCAACCTTAGAATCCTTTATGTGAGAAAAACTTTCACATTCATGCATGAGGTAGTTATGTGAGTGTAAAACCTCCGAATTTAAAAGTCTAGAGAAGGGAGTCAAATGGGAGGTCACCAACCCATGACTAAGCCATGGCACCTTTCATGGAGCCCCAGACAGGCCGTGAAGGGCACCACGACTCATAGTTGTGCTCGTGGTTACCTTCCAGTGTTTGGCCAAGAGGGGCTCCCATCCCACGAGCCCTTAGACGGCTCGTGGTTTCCATTACCCAGGGATACCCCCTTGATGTAACATGACATACAAGACCCCGAGAGGCCTCATATAAGCCACTTAGCTTTCATAGTCAAGATAATAGAAATTCGGTAAGAAATAAACCATTTTCAACAGTACCAAAGTTTCATAAAACGAAGCAGAAGTCTCATACAATTGTCTCAAAAATCATTTAATACAAAAGATTCTTAGAACACCGCCCATACAATAATCTTAAAAACATAATATGAAAGTACATAAGAGAAATGGTGGCCAAATCCTCAAATTCTATGAGGACTCACAAATCTTCAACCTTGCATTTACTATAGATCCTAGCCACAGGTATGAGAGTCGGGAACGCCGGACTCTACATTTGGATAAGAAATGTAGGCAAGAGTATGCATTAGTACAAGAATGTACACATAATCAATGCACATAATAGATCATATCAACATATAAGGAGTACTTCTTGAAGTAACCTCAAGAATAATTAGCCAAGACATAGGTAATTTTCCACTAGTCTTACTCATCATGGATGGCAACTCAAGCAACAATCGAAGCTCATCACCTATGATACATATTTAGCTTATCTTTTATAGATATGGGGAATCACCTCTTTCCTTCCTATATAGGCTCATAGGTAATCGCATCTTGCCTTACATAAAGGATCATGGGTACTCGCCTCCATGTCCAACATGCCTTAGGATCACGGGTACTCGCCTCCATGTCCGACATCATATGAAACGGGTACTCGCCTCCATGTCTTTGTATAAGGGATCATGGGTAATCGCCTCCATGGGTAATCGCCTCCATGTCCAACACTAATTCTCATTGTTTAGGAGGGTCCTGCTACTCTAATTCCCATTGTTTAGGAGGGTCCTGCTACTCTAATTCCCATTGTTTAGGAGGGTCCTGCTACACTAATTCCCATTGTTTAGGAGGGTCCTGCTACTCTAATTCCTATTGTCCAGGAGGGTCCTGCTACACTAATTCCCATTGTCCAGGAGGGTCCTTCTACACTAATTCCCATTGTTTAGGAGGGTCCTGCTACACTAATTCCCATTATCTAGGAGGGTCCTGCTACACTAAATCACGTTATGTAGGAGGCTCCTGCTAAACTAAGTCGCATTATGTAGGAGGGTCCTGTTAATATCATTATGAGGAGGGTCCTGCTAATCCCATTATGTAGGAGGGTCCTGCTTAACAGAATCATCAAATAGAATCACCACAACATTTTTTGTTGCCCCAGTTTTCGCCAAAAAAAATATTATTTACGCTATTAGCATGAATGAGAAATATGTGTACCAAAGAAAAAATGCAATTAGGGAGTTTGTTCCCTAGAAATGAAAGATAATCGGGTGTTTGTTCCCTAAGGTTAAAGTGCAACTAGAGTGCTTATTCCCTAGAAATGAGAGTGATTTTTTTTAACAAATAAAAATATGCCCCAATTTTTAAAATGAGGAACTTTGAAACTCTTTTTAATTTTTCATTTTTCCAATTTTTTTTAAAGAAATGATCCAATTTCGTTCTTTCAAGGATATATAAAAAAAATTGTGAGACCGAGCCCATTGTAGGACTTCCTACGTATCTAGTATAGCAAGAATCAGGTCAACGTAGTTCTTATAAATCAAAAATTATTTTATTTTTTTCTGATTTTTTTTTTTGCAAAAGACCTCTTTTAAAAAAAAATACTAGAGGCGAAAAGAAAGAAATTAATTCATGATTGAGATTGTTTTGACTTTAGTTGGTACCAAAAATTAGTATTATGCATATGAATCACCTTCAACTACTTTCAGACAAATTTGAGGTTAACTTTGAGTAATCCCTATAGTTTCAAATGGTATCTCAAACATACTTGAGTATTTACAAGATCCGTTCATCTTGCCTAAATTAAGAGATATAATTATTCATATTCTCATATTTCAAGTGCCCTCGCAACAAATGAAGTCCTACTTCACACAATAGAAGTGTTCTGATCTTAAGACGTTTTAGAAGTCACTCAAACTCGGAATGATATTCAATGCATGAGATTCAGCTACCATATGCTTGGCCCTTATGTAAGTATCCACTGATGTGAGAACACCAAAAATGAGATCAAATAGGACTTGTCATTACCTTGTAATGTAGGCTTTGGGAAAGGTAGGATATTCATTTGGGATAAAGTGACTATTTCATCCAAAAAATTTGCACAATGCTTTCAATATTTTTTCGTTTTCTCATTTGACCTTTGTTTTCTTGAAAGATCCTCTTCATTTATTTTCCTCTTCTTATTTTTCTCATTTTTTCTTCTTTTCGTTGGAGATTTTTTTTCATTTTTTCATTCTAGCTTTTCTTTGTCATTTTTTTTTGAACTTTTGCATATTTGGCCTTTTCACTTTGTTACCCAACTTAGATTTTTGGCGCTGCATAGATAATTCATAGTGAGCTCAGGGAGGTGGGACCAACGGTAGTGCAATTATGCACTCAAAAGGATATATGTTAAGATGTGGTTATTCAAATAATAGGACTTCAGGCTTGAAATGAGAGTCTTATAAATAACATGTCATTTGGTAGGCTTCAAAAGGCACAATCGGATTAAAGAAAGCCTATAATCCTTTCCCAAATTAAATGTTGCTCAAAATTTCTCCTCAACCAACAATCGGGCCAAGTTCTAGATCAACAAAGTCATGCCATTGAATGTTATATCAAAAGCTCACCACACAATGCACATGAAACATGAGTTTGAATTTGTTTTAGCCTTAACTTTAAGAAAAAAAGTTTCTGAAGTATTACTTAAATATATCAAGAGGTACCAAAAGAAGTCTATAGGTCAGAACAAAGTTGGTTTGTGTTGCCAAATAGTTTTACACTTTTCTTTTTCTTTATACATACTCCTAAATATGTTGGTACCAACCAAGTCAACATTTTTTAAATAAGTTTTTTTTTAAAAAATAATAAATAAATAAAAATCCTTTTAAAGAAATATTGTACCCTAAACAATTTTTTAAAAAATAAGAAAGAGAGACATTTTATTTTTGAACCTTGAATTAAAAAAAAAAACTTTTTTTTGCCCCAATTTTTGTGATGAGGATTTTTTAGATTTTTTCTTGGTTTGACCGAACCTCAAAGTAAGGTTGCCTACGTATCTTGTCAAAACAAGAATCAGGTCAAACATAGTTCCGGAAGATTATAAACACAACATTATTTTTAATAAGAAATCCTTCTCTCTCTTTTTTAATTTTTTTTAATAAGGATCACCGAACCCGAGGAGGGTTGCCTACGTATCTCATCGAGTAGAGAATCAGGTGTGCGTAGTTCGTTCAGATTGGACAATTAAAAAAAAATTTAAGATATTGACTTGACTTGACAAATGCATTATTATCCAGAAAATTATGAAAGCAAAATCTTTTGATTTTTTTTAATGTACAAAAGAAACTAAAAATAATTTTTTTATTTTATTTTTATTTGTAATTTTTGTTAAGTAGTGAAAAATCTTTCATTTCATTTTTTTCTGAAAAAGGTATAATAACTTCTAAAAGAAGAAATATTTTTATGTTTTCTCCCTTTTTCTTATTTTGTAAGAATCGAAAGATAACATTTTCTCTCATTCAACTAATCACACTAAAATGGATAAACTTGCCAAGACTTTCTAAATAAATACATTTTCATATAGCACAGAAAATGATCTAAATATTTAAATACGATAGGGGTACATGTCCTAGATGGATACGACCCCAATGTCGAGTCCTACTAAGTCAAATGCAAGTGATGCAAATAAGCGGAGCCTACTAGGGATAACCATGTCTGTATATCAGGTTTAATAGGCTTAAATCTAAAGAAATTAGTGTCTAGATTGGCTTACCCGAGTGGACACTCGAGCTAGAGAGGGGCAACTTATCGGTAGCAGCGCTATTCCAACTTCATTGCTGGTCCAACCCCGCCTAACATGTGCGACTAAAAATCCTTCGCTGGGTGTCAAGACACTCCAGCTTTATCTCAAGAGAAAGTAGGATGCATAACTTCTTTTTCTTTGGTTTGTGCGTCTGTTTTTTGGTAGCTGATTTGTTTTTTTTTATTCTTTTGGTGGTGGTGTTTTGTGTGTGTGTGTGTGTGTTACTTTTCTTTGTTGATCTCCTTTTATGTCTTTGTGTTGTTGTAGTATATAGTGTGTAGGGTGAGTGAAGTGAATTGAAGTGGGGGTAAGGGTAATGGGGTAGTGGGTAGGTGGAGGAGAAAGGGGATAATGGGTAAGGAAAATAGGTAGTTTTGGTTGGTATTTTTTTAAAATTAAATACATATATAAAATAATAATGATAATAAAATTATTAGCTAATATTTTTGAATTAATAAAATATAATAAAAGGCAAATAGCTAGTCGAAAAATATAATTACGAAATGACCACGAACCGTGGTCCCATCTGTGGTCTTGAGGCAGTCGCTTGACAAGCATTGCCTTGAGCTCACAAGCCCAAGGCATCTCCACGAGGGGCTCCACGAGCCGTGGAGCAAGCCACGAGCCATTCTCCCTCTCGTGGACCTTGAGGCAGTGGCTAAGCCACTTTGCCATCCACCCTCAACCCCTAAGACACCTTCAAGACCACTCCCACGAGCCGTTTAAGGCTTCACGAGCCATGAAGTGGCTCGTGTGGAAGGGCCATTTTTGAGGCAGCCTAAGGAGGCTACTGCCTCCACCTCCACGAGTGGCACCACGACTCGTGGTGTCCACTACGGCTCGTGAAGATCCTCGTGGTCTTGGTGGGCAGTGCCTTGGCCAATATGGGCAGCCTTGGCCCCTTGCCTTGGCCCTTGCCCATTTTCCTTGGCTCTTGACCTTCCCCCTTGACGTTAACGCCACATTTAGCTCTAGTTTTAGCCTACTAATTTCTGGGGTGTTACACCAAGGTACAACCTAGGCGTAACATGGCGCATAGGACCTCGAGAGGCCCCATACAAGCCAATTAGCATTCATAACATATGAAATAGAACCAAAAGAGATAAAGTACAACATTTCAAGTTCAATAGTTTTATAAAAGTAATGCGGAAGTCTAAGCAGTTGTCTCATTAGGAATCTGGTACATAAAAATTAAATTGGGACTAGCCCATATATCATGTCCAAAACTGAAAGTAAGAAGGAAAACTGAAAAGAATGAAAGTCCGTCGTCGAAGCATGAGGACTCACCAAAGCTCAAAATCTCTCGGATCAACCTCTAGCTACAAAATTGAGAACCCTGACTGTCGGACCCTACATTTGGAGAAATGTAGGTAAGAGTATGCGTTAGTATAAAATATGTACCAAGTATGATGGCCATGCATAAAAACATTTGAAAACATGTTTAAAAGAGATACCTTCATAATGATGCAAAGACCAAGCTAAAACATGAATTAAAAAGGATTAGAAACATGAGACATAAAACATGGTCAATGCACATAATCATCATCTTAAACTTTGCATGAGATACTTCCTTGAAGTAACCTTAGTTCATCATAACTTTCTTGTGGGAAGTATTCTTAGTTCATTATTATTGTGGGAATTAGCCTTAACTGACATATAGACCATGTGAGCTATAACAGGATCCCCTGGTGTCTCCCACACCGAAAAGGGTTATCCTACTTGCCAAGGTAAGGACCATGAACTTTTAGCTTAAGTGGATTCACTAGCTAATGTCTATTTAGACAATCATCATATGGGGCCATATAGGTAAGGGATAAGGAGATTGTTTCTAGAAACCTGGCCTCTACTAACGGGAGATCTTCCATCTCAATATCCTCTTGGTGCTAAGCATAAATCCCACGGAATTGTCATTTTCTTAGTTGTTCTCATTATCAATGGAAGGGCATATCATTTAACCTATCCAAGATAGATCATGAGTCATCCATGGAATGGTATCATTCAACAACCAATCCAAGCTAGGTTTCATTAGGATAGCTCTTTAACTTTGATTCATTTAGGTGAGAAGACCTTGCATCCTTAGAATCCTTACTATGTGAGAAAACCTTTTACAATCACACTTTCATGTATATATGAGAAACCCTTTCAAGAACATAACAACAACATCATCATTGATACTTCACTCTCAAAGCATGTCACGACCCAGGGGTACCCCCTAGATGTAACATGGCACATAGAACCCCGAAAGGTACCATGTAAGCCACTTGGTATAATATAACATAAGCATAGAACAATAAAGAGTAAAAACACATTTCAATTCCAAAATTTTCATAAAGGAAAGCGAAAGTCTAGACTTGTCTCAATTAGCCATCTATTACAATAGTCGAATCAAATAGGGTCACAACCCATACAACATAATCTGAAAGTCAAATACAAGAAAAGGAACTACAAAGATAACATCCGTCCTTGAACCATGAGGACTTACCAACAAGCAAGGAGAAATGAACAAATCCAAGCTCTAGCCACAATGATGACCGCCTTGAGAACCGGACCCTACACTTAAGGAAAAATGTAGGAAAATATAGGTTAGTACAAAAATTCACTAAGTATGATAGCCAGGCATAAAATCATGAAAACATGCTAAAAGGGACATTTTAATTGAATGTATGCAATTTACTAAGTTAAAGCATCATTTTGAAGATAAAGAAAAAACATAAGTCATAAGCATACTCAACTTATAGATCATCATACCATAAGAGGAACATATCACACCTACCCTTAAAGCATACTTGTGCAATGCATGAATAAGATCTCATACTTAATTAAAGCTTCTTGAGTAATTATAGTTCATAATTCATCTTCTGGTTCATAGTTCATAATTCATCTTCTGGTTCATACTATCATAATGGGATAAGCCTTAACCGACATAGACCATGTGAGCTTAACATGGAATCCTGTGTCTACCCCACACCGAAAAGGGGTTGTCCTACTTGCCTAAGATAGAACCATACTCTTAGCTTCGGTGGATCCACTAGCTAAACACCTATGAGGGCACATAGTTTATGGGATAAGGAGATTGATACTAGAAACCCAGACTCCACTAAGGTATAAGGTTTCCATCTCATGAGATACATACTTTGGAAACCCGGACTCAACTAAGGTAGAAGGAACCCATTTGGAAAGACGAACTCAACTAGTGTAAAAGCTTCCATCTCATATTCATATCCACTCGGTGCTAAGCATTAATTCCCATAGATTACATATTAAGTCTTGACTTAAGTTCATATTCATGGAAAAATGTCTTGACACTCAATCCAACCTAAATCATACTATAGCTTATAGATTCAATAGGTGAGAATAGCCTTTCAACCTTAGAATCATCATATTGTGAGAAAACCTTTCACATCATATCATAATCATACATAAGTGTGTATATGAGGATAACCTTCCAACACAACAACAACTACATCATAATCATATTCACTTTACTCTCAAAGTGTTCATAAAGCATATACATAACCCTCATAATCATTCATAATTCTCATACATTGCTCTTTAAGGACCATGGGTCATATTCCATCAACACATCTAGAAATACTACATTAGACATGGATAATAACATGATTCAAACAACTCAATTACTACAAGCATAATCTCATAATATCCTTCCTTCATCAATTCACACACATCACAAAGTCATAAATTGGAATATTGGGATTTCAACATAAAAACAACAATAAATCATCAATTCAATCATAATATAAAGTAATTAAATCATTAGAATCATTTTTGAAAAGGAATCCATGACTTGGAGTCAAACCCTAGCTTTTGGGAAATTTCTATCTTTGAAATTGAGTTTTGAAGGGACTCCATGGATGAAGGACTACCATACCTTAGCTATGAATCCCAATGAATTTGAGTAGAAAAGTGTAACACCCCGGGATCTTGTGGGCTAACCTAGGACTATGTGTGAGGGGTTAACAAACCTTGGTTGAGGGCAAGGGTCTATGGGACCTAGGATTCACTATGGAGAAACATTTCCTCCCCAAGCCAAGTTGACGAGGGACAGTAAAGGTCGCCCAAGTGACTTGGCGAGTCGCCAAAGTGCACCTAGAGTCGCCTAGTAGACTTTCCCCATAGCCCAACTGTTGGAAAATAGGGCGAGCTAGGTCGGGGCTTGCCAACCCGGTTGGTGCATCACCCAAAGACCCCCTCCCCCTCCATTGCCAAGTGGTTTACCTCGATGGTGTGGCCACTGGAAAATTTGGCGAGCCAAGGGACCACTTGGCAAGTCGCCAAGTCCCCTTGGCGAGCTATAACGTGTAGGTCTGCAACTTTTAAGTGGGATTCTTAGGGGTCTTTTGTTATTTTACCTAAATCGATACTACATTGTTTTACTCTTTCCCTAGTAAAGTATATAATTTTTTAGACTCAAAATGTAACATTCCAGAAATTTTTAGACTAAACTAGAGTCCAACATAAAACTAATAGGCTATGCTAGAGCTTGACGTTAGGGTTAGAAGCCTTGAAAGTACCTCCGTACCTTGAAATTCATGTTTTAGTGTTAAAATGTTAAGGCCTAAACCCCAAGGACCAACAATGGGTCCTTGAGGGAAAGATCCAAAAATGTGAACAGGGCAGTGACCCACGAGGGCAACCTACGCCCCGTAGGTCCACCCACGCCCCATAGGTGGGGGTCGTAGGTAAATCCCACCAAAACAGGCCCCAGACCATGACCAATGGTTCACCAGCACGGGCCGTGGTCCCACCCACGGTCTGTGGGTCCCTGGTCGTAGGTAACACCTGAAACTACCATTTGGCAATTAAGTCTAGGGGTCTTTTGGGGATTTCCTTTTTAATTCATGGTTAGGCGGTGTCATTTTAAGCTTATTTTAAACACCTATATAAGTATTTTTCCCACCTAAACTAACTCATCTAAGATCATAATTCCTAAATACCCAAATCAAAAACCAAACCCTCTCCAAAATCTTCTAGAACGCCAAAGAAGAAGAAGAAGAAGATCAAGTTAGGGCTTGAAGAAGGAGGTTTTTTCACCACCGTACTAGAGAATTATATGCCTCCTATGCATCCACATTGATGAACTTCATTGCAGATACTGAAACGACTAAACTGGGGTAGAAAGCATTTGCAAGTACATGGGGACCACTTAACTAAATAGTGATTCGGGGAAAATATGTGGATATCCCGAAACTACAATCAACAAGATGCTACATTGTCCAGAGTACACAACACCATCCTCAGTTGGCCTTTTTTAAGGCAAGCACCATGCGGTGACAAGTGAGGCTGAGATGGAGGTTCCGACTTTGAGGGTACGGGTCATGAGATGGATTGCAGGGTTTATTGCTTTAGAGGGTGAAAATGTCGTATGGGTAGCAGGGACAGATGTGAAGATTACTAAGGCGTTAGTGTCATTCCAGGCTAAGGTTTTATGGGTTGTTGTTCGTGCATAGTTGAGGCTTACAACAATTGATAATACCTTGTCACCATCCCTTGTATCACTAGTCTCTTGCCTCATGGCTGGCTACCCGGTCAATGTAGGCCGCATCATTGCCACAGAAATGAGGGATAATGCACTTAATGAGAGAGCTGGGTTACCATTTCCCTGTCTGATAGGGAAACCATGTCTGCAAGCCAATATCCCTCCCAATAAGCTAGTAGACCGATGGACTGAGGCGTACAAGCTCACACCGGCACCTAAAATCAAGGATGTTGCCAATCATCTCTTTCGTGCCAAAGCCGCATCGGTCTGACCACTAGCAGTCATACCGCATATATTGGTTAACATGTCACGAGCTGAGGGCAGTAATAAGCAGGGTGCAACTTCTACACTAGATGCTGGTACTACGCCACCACTAGCTTCATCCTCCCAGGCTACAGGTACCTTCGTTACTATACCTAGTGTGATCTTTGAGAGATTGGTTGAAGATCAGAAGCAAACCAGGTCCATTGTCGACCAGATTGTACTCAGACTACCTCAGGTAGTTCAGCGCGATGTGTTAGCTGCAGTATCATGACCCAAGGGTACCCCCTAGACGTAACATAGCGTATAAGACCCAGAGAGGCCTCATACAGGCCATTAGCATATCATAACATAAAGTAATAGAAAATGATGCGGAATTTTAAATTTTTTTCCATAAAATCGAAGTCTTTTATAAAAACGAGCGGAAGTCTATAACACTTGTCTCAAATAATCTAAAACCATAAATGTCTTTGGGATCCCATTCAAAAGTTCTAACATAAAAATGAAAGACATAAAGGAAAGGTGATCCAATCCTCAATGTTATGAGGACTCACAAAGTCTTCAATCCTTGCTCTACTATGATCCTAGCCACGGGGATGGAACTCAATATCGTCGGACACTACGTTTGATAAGAATGTAGGAAAGAGTATGCGTTAGTATAAAATATACTAAATATGATAGCTAACATAACATCATAAAGAGCATAACATAAGCATTAGCCAACATAAGACATACTCTATAAGCATAAGAGATAACAACATAGTCATAGGCATAATCAATGCATATAGATTATCATAATATAAGAGAAACACTTCATAAGTAACCTCAAAGAATACTTGTGCAAGGCATTGATAAGACCCCATATATCTCACCCATGCTAAGTAAAAAACTTTAGGCCATCATTCATGATCATCATATTTTGATCTAATCCTTAACTTATTTCTCATAGATAAGAGAACATTCACCTTTAGTCAAACATATCAAGGAAGGAAACTATAGAAATAATCCGAGCTAAGCATACATCACATAAGCAGATCTCATATAAAAACATACTTACGATACTTTCTTGAAGTAACCTTGATTCATCATAATCATGCTACTTTGATTAGGGACTTGTCCCTCTTTAGCTATATCTACTATTCATGGAAAAGTACTTCTTGATTAGTCCCATACAAACATTACTCATGAATGGTTACGATTTACCGATTCAAGGCTATCAAAGAAAAGCACCTCATCATGCTAAACCAAGCTATCATTTAAAGCACACTCTCATGCAAGTCCAAGCTACTCAAGGAAGGGTACTATTGCTCAATTCAAGCTACCAATGAAATGGTTTGGCCTTACCAAGTCATGCTATCATGCAAGCATTCTATTATGATAGTTCAAGCTAACTTTAGGAAGGGTACGATTTCTCAATTCAAGGCTATCCATGAGATTTACTACTCAAGCTAACATGCATGGTCTTCTCTTACCAAGTCAAGCTATTCATGAAGGGATACCATACCACAACTTCAAGCTATCATAATTAGCATGCTTTGATTCATTTTAGGTGAGCAAACCTTTCAACCTAGATTCATACTATATGAGGAAACCTTATACATTCATGCATTCATGCATTCATACATTCATTAGGTAGATTATGTGGGTAAAGTCCTTCCACAAGAATTCTATCTACTAGTCTACCATTGTCATATAAGCTTCACTCTCAAAGCATTAACATTCATAATTCATCATACTAGATTTACTCTGAAAGCCCTAGTAATCAACATTCATAACTACAAGCCTTAATCTCAAAACTTTACTTCTTACAATATCACATATGTGTAGATCTCAAGACATTCTAATCACATGCTTCATTCTTAAGCACTTCTATTCATATATGATGCATCATATAGGCACAATCTCAAGCAATACTAATCATGGTCCATCATATATACTTTAATCAAATTCAATTCATGTCTATATTCTTTACTCTCAAGCAATTCACTATTTATATCATCAATCCTAGAAGATTATCTCTAAATTCTCAATTTTCCTCTTAAAGGCAAAAAATCCAATTACTTCAATTTCATCTTTCTAGACATGGGTTAGGCATGGAAAACATGTAATTTCATCATAAACACATGATTCACTACTAATTTAATCATAAACAATCAATATCCACTCAATTGGATCCATATTCATCATAACCCAAATTATTGGAAGGAACCCTAACTTGAATTGGGGATTTCATCTTCACAATTGGGAAAAACTAGGGAACTCCACGGATGGAAGATGTCCATGGATGAAAAGCTATCATACTTTAGTCACAATGTCCTCAAAATCTTGGAGATTGGGTTCCTTGATCTTGACCTAGCTTCAAACCATATCTTCTTCTTCAAGTTCTAGAGAGAGAAATATTTGAGAGGATGAACTTGGGGATTCTTTTGGGGTTTTGGAAATAATGACTTAATTGGTGAGTTTTAAGGGTCAAAATAGATTATATAGGTGTACTAAGTCTAGGGAAAACGACCTCACGCAATGCCCACTTAAGTAGCAATTTCCCAAAAAGCCCTTAATTGGGCAGCCTAGTGACAGGCAAAACGGCATGCTTTACGAGCAATGGTCCTCAACACTGGCCGTGGTCCTGCCCGTGGTCCTTGGTCCAGTGGCTAGGCAACCAAGTCTTAGGCTCAATGAAGTGAAGGAGTCTCAACGAGCCTTCCCACGAGCTGTGGTCTTCGCCACTGGCCGTGAAGTGGCTCATGAAGGTGAGCCATCTTGGGCAGCCTTAAGGTAGCTACTGCGTTAGTGATTACACCCCGAGCTGAAAGGAAAGTATAAAAAGAAGGTTCACTCAGTCAACTTTAATGCACAAAGTCTAAATACTCGCTTGATCAGGAGAAATTTGCAATACAAAAAATAAAAATAAAAATAAAAATAATAATAATAATAATAAAAGAAAAAGAAAGAAAAGAAGCAAAAGAAAAAGAAAAAAGGGTGGCTGCTGGAATGTTCTGAAATGAAAAAGGAGGGAATCGCTCAGATAAGGGTGCGTACGAATGAAACTTTGGAGAACCAAGGTATTAGTCACTCATAAAACAAAAAATTCCATTCCCTAGCCCGAGCCTATGTTACAAGCGTATGGTATTTTTGTTTCTAGTGTTAGAAGTTCTTTGGGAGTGTGAGCATAGAACATAGTCCCAATTATTATGTGTTAGGGACTTCTTTGGTGTGAGGACACTGTGAATACATTTGATAGTTAAATTGATTTGGCTGATAATACAGAGGCATAACCATGGTTGACTGTGAGTAATGGGATGTCATACATTGATCCTTTCATGTTAGAATATATGTTTTTGGATATAAATTGTGTTTGACATGGCCGTTGCATGCTAGTATTGTATCGTAGGTGTTTAAGGGTCAAATGTTTTGTTTTTCTCATCACTTGAGGACAAGTAATGGTTCTAAGTTGAAGGTGTTGATGTGTCGTTAAATCTTGGCACATTTGATTGTCAAAATTAAAGATTAATACTAGACTCGAGTGTATTTTTGTAAGATTTGATGCGTTTGTTGAATGTGTAGACAGGTTCACACTTGTGTGGAAAAAAGTTGATGACAAGCATAAAATAAATGTATTGAAGGAAAAACCACGGAGCCCAGTACAGGCCGTGGTCGTCATGAAGGTTCATCATAATGCTCGTGGTAATGAAGCAGTGGGCATGGAAATTTTGAGGCTGCGAACCAAAGTTCAAGTAAAGACCACGACACCCTTGACGGGCCATGGTCCCTCTCACGAATCGTGAGTAGCACGTGAAGTAGATCCAGACGGGCCGTGGTCCTAATGACGGGTCGTGCTCCTGACCATGAAGGATTTCCAGTGTACAAGAATCGAGGAATCAAGTTGAAGGTTGGCCAAGTAAAGACCACGACACCCTTGACGGGCCATGGTCCCTTACACGGTCCGTAATGATGTCCATGAACACGATCCAGTAGGAGGGCATTAAGGAACCAAGTTGAATTTTTGGCAAGTAAACACCACGGGACCCTTGACCGGCCGTGATGACGTCAACGGACCATCTAGTTGTCCGTGAAATGTCTCGACATTTCAGTCCTACTTCGAGTAGGACTCTCTTTTTAAACAGACTATGTCAATTAATTAGGGTGAATTTTTGTTTTTATCTCGTCATATTGGGAACAAGAGACTACTTTCCTATTATTCTCTACTTCTGTTTTCATCTATTAACATTGAATCGAGATTTGAAGTCTGATTTTGGTTTTCTGGATATCAAGTGTTTGTTGAATTTTCAAATCTTTGTAAGTGATTTCTCTTAAAGAATTCATTACGTATCTTTCCTTATTCATTTTAAAGCATGAGTGGCTAAAAACCAATCTAGGGTTGTGGGAACTATGACTAAAATCTAAGTTTAGATTCATAAAAGGAGTAGAATGTTGTAACACCGCGGAAACTAGTAGGCTAAACTAGAGCTTGAAGTTAGGGTTGGAGTCGTATACGTACCTCCCCTACCTAAAAATATAGGGTTACGTGTTAGAGCGTCAAGGTACGATCCCCAGGTACCAACCATGGGTCCTTAAGGAAAACACTTAGAGACTGCCTGGGCAGTGACCCACGGAGTTCACCCACGCCTTGTGGGTCAGGCCATGCCTCGTGGGTGAGGGGCGTAGTCAAGGCCTGGAAAACAAGTTCCAGTAACCTGACCCACGGTTCTCCAGCACGCCACGTGTGTCCATCCACGGACCGTGGTCGTGGGTTCGTGGGTGAGGCCTGAAACTTCCTTGTGGTAGTTACACTTAGGGGTACTTTGAGGTTTTCCATTTTAAGTTAGTATTAAGTGACGTCATTTTACACTAAATTAGACTAACTATATAATGATTTAAGACCACCAAATTAAGTCATCTTCCTCATAATTCCAAATCCCAAAAGAAAGACCCAAACCCTCTCCAAAATTCTCTCTCTAATACTTCTAGAAAGAAGAAGAAGAAAGTGGAGGATAGGGTTGAAGAAGCGAACTTTTTGTAACACCTCGGAAACTAATAGACTAAACTATAGCTAAAATGTAAGGGTGAACGTCAAGGAAAAAGGGTTAGAATCAAGGAAGGAGGGCAAGGGCAAAAATAGTGGTTTGAGGCAGCCTCCTTTGGCGTAGGCACTGCCCCACCTACCACACCCATCACCACGACTCGTGGTCAAGACCATGGATCGTAGGAGGGCTAGGCAGTAGCCTTGCCAAAACTTCCTAAAAACAGCCTCCCCCTTCACTAGCCACTTCACGGCTCATGGTCAAGACCACGGCACGTGGGAGGGAGTTCGTGGTGTGAGGCTCGATAGAGGTCGCTTAGCCACTGCCTCAAGGTCCACGAGAGGGACCACAGCTCGTGGATACCCTCGTGGGATTGGCTTGGACATGTGGGATAAAAGGTACATGATGCCAAGACACTGCCTCAAGTCCACGAGTGGGACCACAGATCGTGGGGCCCCTCATGGCACCTGGCAGCTCACTTAAAGTGAGGGGTATTTTAGGGATTTCCTTTTTTAGCTCTATAAAAGTGAAGTTGTTTTGCATTACTTTCATACACCTATATACGTCTTTTTAAGTCAAAATACACCCATTCACCCAATTATTTCCCAAAACCCAAATCAAAACCCAAGAGTTCATCTTTTCCAAAAATTCTCTCTCTAGAAAACACAAAAAAGAAGAAGAAAGAAGAAGTGGAAGCTAGGGTTCAAGAAACTAGGTTTTCTCCTCAAATTCATTTGAATTCTTCACTATGGTATGGTAGTCCCTCATCCATGGATAGTCTTCATCCATGGAGTCCCTCCAAACTCAATTTCAAAACTAGTAATTCCCCCAAAATCTAGGGTTTTACTCCAAGCCATGGATTCCTTTCTAAAACTGATTCTAATGATTTAATTACTTTATATAATGATTGAATTGAAGATTTATTATTGTTTTTATGTTGAAATCCCCAAGAATCCATGAAATCCTCATATTCTCAATCTATGACCTTTTGATATGGGTGAATTGATGAAAGAAGGATATTATGAGATTATGCTTATAGTAATTGAGCTATTTGAATTATGTTATTATCCATGTCTAATGTATTAATTCTAGATTTGTTGATTGAGATGAGTTTTGACCTTTAAAAAGGCAAAATATGATATAATGCATGAATTATGAAGGTTATGTATATGCTTTAAGAACACTTTAAGAGTGAAGTGTTTATGATTATGACAATGTTGTTGTGTTGATTGAAAGGCTATTGTCATGAACACACAATGAACATGATGTGAGAGGTTTTTTTATGATATGATGATTTTAAGGTTGAAAGGGTATTCTTACTTATCGAATCTATGAGCTATAGTATGAATTTTGTTGATTGAGTGTCAAGGCATTCTTTCATGAATATAAACTTAAGTCAAAACTTAATTTGTACACCGTGGGAATTATGCTTAGTACCGAGTGGATATTAAATATGAGATCGAAGCTCCCCCGCTAGAATGGGCGGGTTTCTAGAAAGTATATCTTGAGATGGAAGATCCCCAGCTAGAAATGATGGGTTTCTAGTAACAATCTCCCTTATTCCATAAACTATGTGCCCCCATAGGTCTTTAACTAGTGGATCCACCTAAAAGCTAATATGTGATAGTCTTACCTTAGGAAAGTAGGACACCCCTTTTCGGTGTGGGTGACAGTAGATTCCATGTTTAGCTCACATGGTCTATGTCGGTTAAGGCTTATTCCTACTATGACAAGAGTATGGACAAGGGCATGAATTATGAACCATGGTTACTCAAGGAGGTTTACTTAGTATGGGTGGGATTGTGGGATCCTATTCATGCATTGCACAAGTAGACTTTGAGAGTACTTATGGTATGTTTCTCCTATGCTATGATGACTTATGTAATGATCATACTTATGACTTATGCTTTTCCATTACCTTCAAAATAATGTTTTAACTTAGTAAATTGCATGCATTCAACTAAAATGTCCCTTTTAGCATGTTTTCATGGTTTTTATGCATGACTATCATACTTAAAGCATTTTTGTACTAACCCATATTTTCCTACATTTTCCACAAGTGTAGGGTCCGGTGTTTGAGGTGATCTTCATTTGGTTCAAGCTTGGATTCGACTATTCTCTTTGATTGTGGTGAGTCCTCATGATTCGAGGATGGGAGGTCCATTTTGAGTTTCATTTCTAGTATTTTCATTTTCGAACAATGTTGTATGGGCTGTGTCCCTTTTATTGAAACTATTATATTAGATGACTATAATGAGACAAGTCTAGACTTCCGCTTTCCTTTATAAAGATTTTGGACTTGAAATGCATTTTCTTCCCCTTTATTGTTCTATGCTTTTTTTATGATAGGCTAGGTGGCTTACATGGTGCCTCTAGGGGTTCTATGTGCCTTATTACATCTAGGGGGTACCCCTAGGTCGTGACAAACTTGGTAATCAGAGCACAATGTTTAGAATGATTCTAGGATGATGTCTCATAAGCCACATCTAGTAGAGTCTTGTTCATGAGTGTGAAGCGCACCACATTTATGAATAAGAGTCTATAAGATGATTAGGAAACTACACTTTTTTCATTACTCTGAAGTCGTACCGTAGAGTTTAACTCTATAAAAGTCCCTTTCCTAATCCTTCTATTGTGTCTTCAGCATATGAATACACGAAGGGCTAATGCAAGAAGAATGGAGGGTGACAATGTTAATGAAGAAGCTCCTCCTCAAGATAATCAAGCTCCGATTGATCCCGTGGTTAAGAATGTGACCCAGACGGAGTTTAGGTCTACTATCCAAATGTTGGCCAAATCCATGACGACTCAAGCTCAAGCCGTGACAACTCAAGCCCAAGCCATGACGGACCAAGCTAACAGAAAGGTTGTAGCTCCGGTAAACCCTAATATGAATTCCGCGGCTTCTAGAGTGTGGGGTTTCACTAGAATGAGCCCCCCCCCCCCTGAGTTTCATTTCTCCAAAGTGGGAGAGGATCCTCTAGAATTTATGGAAGAAGTTTATAAAATACTTGATATCATGGGGGTGACTTCAGTAGAGAAAACGGAGTTAGCCGCTTACCAATTGAAGAGTGTTGCTCAAGTATGGTATACTCAATGGAAGAACGGTAGGCCGGTAGGAGCGGCTTCCATAGAGTGGGAAGCATTTGAATTGGCATTTCTTAATAGGTTCTTTCCCCGAGAGATGAGGGAAGATAAGGTGGAAGAGTTCTTCAACCTTCGTCAATGAGGTATGAGTGTCCAAGAGTATTCTCTAAATTTTACTCAATTGTCCAAGTATTCTCCAGCTTTGGTGGCAGATTCTAGGGACATGATGAGAAGGTATTTGACGGGTGTGTCCCGATTTGTAAGAAAAGAATGTCGTTCGGCAGTGCTCCATGATAATATGGATATCTCACGCCTTATGGTGTATGCTCAACAAATGGAGGATGATAAACTCCAAGACAGGAATAGGGAAGTGTAAAGAGCAAGGACCGATGATGGGAACTTCTCCAAGGCTAAGTCCGATGGAAAAGGTCGACAAAAGTTAAACAAAGGTCTTCAAACCAAGGTTCCTCTAACGCTCCCCCAACGATCAATAAAGATAGGGTGTCTAACCCTAAATCTCAAGGAGGTAGTGGTGGTGACTCTTATGTAAATAGGCCGGATTGTGCGAAATGTGGGAAGAAACATGACGGGAAGTGCCTAGCCAGCACGGGTGTTTGTTTCGGATATGGTAAGAGTGGTCATCAATTGAGGAATTTCCCAACACTTTCGGCCAAAGGGAAAGAAGGCAAGCAAGCTCCTTCAAGCGGTTCAAACTCCAATGTTCAAAAGCAAAACCGCTATTATGCTATTCAATCCCGAGGTGACCAAGAGAGCTCCCCGGATATGGTGACCCGTATGTTACAAGTATTTCTTATTGATGTATATGCCTTGTTAGATCTCGGTGCTACTTTGTGATTTGTAACACCTTATGTGGTCATGAAGTTTGATATACTCCCAGAAGTGTTATTAGAACCTTTTTCGGTTTCTACCCCGGTTGGTGATTCTCTGGTGGCTAAGAGGGTTTATAGAAGATGTTCCATTTCCTTGTCCCATAGAGTTACTCTTGTAGACTTGGTAGTGCTTGACATGTTAGACTTTCATGTTATTCTTGGTATGGATTGGTTGCATGCGTGTTATGCCTCTATTGATTGTAGAACTCGGGTGGTTAGATTTCAATTTCCGAATGAGCCTATCTTAGAGTGGAAAGGAGGAAATTCTTTGCCTAGAGGTCAATTTGTTTCTTACCTTAAAGCTAGAAAGATGATCTCGAAAGGTTGCTTTTACTATATTTTTAGGGTGAGGGATGTAGATTCCTAAACCCCTTCTCTTGAGTCAGTTCCGGTGGTTAATGAGTTCCCGAAAGTTTTTCCCGATGATTTGCCCGGTATTCCTCCAGAGCGGGAAATAGATTTTGGTATTGACCTTCTTTCAGATATGCAACCTATTTGTATTCCTCCTTATAGAATGGCTCCGACAGAGTTAAAGGAGTTAAAAGAGCAACTAAAGGTTTTGCTAGACAAGGGTTTTATTCAACCGAGTATCTCTCCATGGGGGTGCTCTGGTGTTGTTTGTTAGATAGAAGGATGGGTCTCTTAGAATGTGTATTGATTATCGTCAATTGAATAAAATGACCATCAAGAATAAATATCCTCTTCCGAGAATTGATGACTTGTTTGAGCAACTTCAAGGGGCTAATTATTTCTCTAAGATTGATCTTCGATTGGGTTATCACCAATTGAGGGTGAGAGGGGTTGATATTCCCAAGACGGCTTTCCGAACGAGATATGGTCACTATGAGTTCCTAGTAATGTCCTTTGGTTTGACTAACGTTCCGGCGGCGTTCATGGACTTAATGAATAGAGTATTCTGAAAATATCTTGACATTTTTGTGATAATGTTTATTGATGATATTTTGATCTATTCAAGGAGTGAGAATGAGCATGTTGACCATTTGAGAATAGTATTACAGGTTCTTAAGGACCACCAATTTTTTGCAAAGTTTAGCAAGTGTGAGTTTTGGTAAAGGTCTATAGCATTCCTTGGTCATATTGTGTCAAGCAAGGGTATAAATATAGATCCCAAGAAGATGGATACGGTCAAGAGTTGGCCTAGACGTCTATCACCGACATACATTAGAAGCTTCTTGGGTTTGGCCGGTTATTATAGGAGATTTGTTGAGGGTTTTTCTTCTATTGCCTCTCCTTTGACAGCCTTAACTCAAAAGAAAGCTAAGTTTGTATGGTCGGAAGCTTGTGAGAAGAGTTTCCAAGTGTGGAAAGATAGACTTACTTCCGCTCCGGTGTTGACCTGACCGGAGGGTACGAATGGCTTTGTGGTGTATTTTGATGCCTCTAGAGTTGGGTTGGGATGTGTGCTTATGCAAAATAGTAAGGTGATTGCCTATGCTTCAAGGCAACTTAAAGTCTATGAAAAGTATTATCCGACCCATTACCTTGAATTAGCAGCGGTTGTGTTTGCCTTAAAAATATGGAGGCATTATCTATATAGGGTGCATGTTGATATTTTCACCGATTACAAAAGTCTTCAATATGTGTTTAGTCAAAAGGACTTGAATCTTCGTTAATGGAGGTGGTTAGAATTATTGAAGGACTATGACATGAGTGTCCTTTATCACCCCGGTAAATTTAATGTGGTAGCGGATGCTCTTAGTAGATTGTCCATGGGCAGCGTGGCTCACATAGAGGATGAAAAGAAGGAATTGGTTCGTGATGTGCATAGGTTGGCCCGGTTAGGTGTTCAACTAGTGGATTCCACCAAGGGTAGCGTCATGGTCCATAATGGGTCCGAATCGTCCTTTGTGATGGATGTGAAGTCTAAGCAAGACCTTGATCCTATACTAGTTGATTTGAAAGAGTCGGTACTCAAAAAGTCCGTTGAGGCTTTCTCCTAAGGGGGAGATGGGGTGCTTAGGTACCAAGGTCGGTTATGTGTTCCGGATGTTGATGTTTTGAGGGAACACATTTTAGAGGAAGCTCATAGTTCTCGGTATTCTATTCATCCGAGAGCCACCAAGATGTACCGTGATCTACGGGAAGTCTATTGGTGGAATGGTATGAAGAGAGATACTGCGGGATTTGTAGTCAAATATCCGAATTGTCAACAAGTTAAGGTTGAGAATAAAAGGCTAGGAGTCTTATCCCAAAATATACCGATTTCCACTTGGAAGTGGGAAGAGGTGAATATGGATTTTATTGTGGATTTGCCTCATACCCGAAGGCAACATGATTTTATTTGGGTCATTATAGATAGAATGACAAAATCAGCCCACTTTATCCCCGTCAAGGTTTCTCATTCGGCAAAAGACTATGCCAAATTGTATATAAGTGAGATAGTGAAGTTGCATGGGGTCCCTATATCTATTATTTCGGATTGGGGTACTCAATTTACTTCTCACTTTTGGAAGTCATTCCAAAAGGGGCTTGGTACTAAGGTTAAGCTTAGCATGACTTTTCATCCCCAAACCGATGGGCAAGCGGAGTGTACCATACAAACATTAGAGGATATGTTAAGGGCCTGTGTTATAGACTTCAAGGGTAATTGGGATGACCACTTGCCATTAATAGAGTGTGCCTACAATAATAGTTACCACTCAAGTATCAGTATGGCTCCTTTTGAACCCTTGTATGGTAGGAGATGTAGGTCTCCGATTGGTTGGTTTGAAGTAGGTGAAATTGCTCTTATAGGTCCCAAATCGGTTTATAAAGCTATTGAGAAAGTTTGGCTTATTAGAAAGAGGTTGAAAACGGCTCAAAGTAGACAAAAGTCTTATTCCAATGTGAGAAGAAGGGATCTAGAATTTTAAGTTAATGATTGGGTCTATTTAAAAACTCACCTATGAAAGGTGTGATGAGGTTTGGAAAGAAGGGAAAACTTAGTCCCCGGTATGTGGGCCCATACCAAATTTTGAAACGTATTGGAAAAGTTTCCTATGAGTTATATTTGCAAATGAGTTGGCCCCGGTATTTCATGTTTCTATGCTTAAGAAGTGTATTGGTGATCCGGTGTCCATTATTGCCCTAGAAGGGTTGGGGGTTGACGAAAGTCTTTCATATGAAGAGATTCCGGTAGAGATCCTAGACCGGCAAGTCAAGAGATTGAGAAACAAGGAAATAGCTTCCGTAAATGTTTTATGGAGGAATCACATAGTTGAGGGTGCTACTTGGGAGGCCGAGGCCAATATGAAGTCCCGATATCCTCATATTTTTTCTTCTACTCCTATTCAAGTTTGAGGTAAGTAGTTTCTCTTGAGTTTTAGTGTTTGTGGGAGTCATGTGTTGTATGTCTATTCCATGATTTCCTTATGTTATGCATGTTCTTCATAAAATTCATGTTTACTAATAAAATAAGTTTTCATGAGTTTTGTTCCTCATGTTGTTGTACATTTAGTATGAATTGCCTATTTGACTTCATGAGATGAGTTGATGAACATGTTTTAGTATGCTTTTGAGAGAAATTGCATATTGGCTCCATGATATTGTGTTGAGCATGTTTTAATTGCAGAAGGTAGTTCCTCCTATGAATATGAGAAATGTTGAGTTTCATGCATAATGGGTTGTTAGATGTAGTTCCTACTTCCTTGCGTTGCATTGATTATGTTTGAGATGGAGTTGATGTATCCTCCTATGAAATGTGCATTATTTTGATGTTGCATGGATGATGGGCTGCTAGTCTTGAGTCTTTCCTTTCGTAAGGTGTATAGATCGTCATTCAAGGATGAATGATCCCAAGGGGGAGACATTGTAACACCTCGAAAGTAGTAGACTAAACTATAGCTAAAACATGAGGCTGAACGTCAAGGAAAAAGGGTTAGAATCAAGGAAGGAGGGCAAGGGCCAAAATAGTGGTTTAAGGCAGCCTCTTTTGGTGTATACACTGCCCCGCCTACCACTACCATCACCACGACTCGTCATCAAAACCACGGATCATGGGAGGGCTCGTGGAGGGCTAGGCAGTAGCCTTGCCAAACAGCCTAAAAACAGCCTCCCCCTTCACAAGCCACTTCACGGCTCGTGGTCAAGACCACGGCGTGTTTGAAGGCTCGTGGGAGGGAATTGGTGGTATGAAGCTCGAGAAAGGTGGCTTAGTCACTGCCTCAAGGTCCACGAGAGGGACCACGGCTCGTGGCAAGCACCACAGCTCGTGGAGCCCCTGGTGGGATTGCCTTGGGCATGTGGGCTAAAAAGCACATGATGCCAAGCCACTGCCTCAAGTCCACGAGTGGGACCATGGCTCGTGGTCATGACCACGGCTCGTGGTCATGACCGGGGATCTTCGTGGCACCTGGCAGCTCACTTAAACTCAGGGGTGTTTTGGGGATTTCCTTTTGAAGCCCTATCAAAGTGAACTCATTTTGCCTTACTTTTATGCACCTATATAAGTCTTTTTAGGTCAAAATACACCCATTCACCCCATTATTTCCCTAAACCCAAATAAAAACCCAAGAGTTCATCTTTTCCAAAAATTCTCTCTCTAGAAAACTCAAAGAAGAAGAAGAAAGAAGAAGTGGAAGCTAGGGTTCAAGAAACTAGGTTTTCTCCTCAAATTCGTTTGAATTCTTCACTAAGGTATGGTAGTCCTTCATCCATGGAGTCCCTCCAAACTCAAGTTCAAAACTAGTAATCCCTCCAAAAGCTAGGGTTTTACTCCAAGCCATGGATTCCTTTTCTAAAAACGATTCTAATGATTTAATTACTTTATATTATGATTGAATTGATGATTTATTATTATTTTTATGTTGAAATCCCCAAGAATCTATGAAATCCCCATATTCCCAATTTATGACCTTGTGATGTGGGTGAATTGATGAAATAAGGATATTATGAGATTATGCTTGTAGTAATTGAGCTATTTGAATTATGTTATTATCCATGTCTTATGTAGTAATTCTAGATGTGTTGATTGAGATGAGCTTTGACCTTTAAAAAGGAAAGATATGATATAATGCATGAATTATGAAGGTTATGTATATGCTTTAAGAACACTTTGAGAGTGAAGTGTCTATGATTATGACAATGTTGTTGTGTTGATTGAAAGGCTATTCTCATGAACACATAATGAACATGATGTGAGAGGTTTTCTTATGATATGATGATTCTAAGGTTGAAAGGCTATGCTCACCTATCGAATCTATGAGCTATAGTATGAAATTTGTTGAATTGATTGTCAAGGCATTCCTTCATGAATATGAACTTAAGTCAAAACTTAATATGTACACCGTGGAAATTATGCTTAGCAACGAGTGGATATTGAATATGAGATCGAAGCTCCCCCGCTAGAAAGGGCGGGTTTCAAGAAAGTATCTCTTGAGATGGAAGCTCCCCCGCTAGAAAGGGTGGGTTTCTAGTAACAATCTCTCTTATCCCATAAACTATGTTCCCCCATAGGTCTTTAGCTAGTGGATCCACCTAAAAGCTAATATGTGATAGTCTTACCTTAGGCAAGTAGGACACCCCTTTTCGGTGTGGGTAACAGAGGATTCCATGTTTACCTCACATGGTCTATGTCGGTTAAGGCTTATTCCCACTATGACAAGAATATGGACAAGGGTTTGAATTATGAACTATGGTTACTCAAGGAGCTTTACTTAGAATGGGTGGAATTGTGGGATCCAATTCATGCATTGCACAAGTAGACTTTGAGTGTACTTATGGTATGTTTCTCCTATGATATGATGTCTTATGTAATGAACATACTTATGACTTATGCTTTTCCATTACCTTCAAAATAATGTTATAACTTAGTAAATTGCATGCATTCAACTAAAATGTCCCTTTTAGCATGTTTTCAAGGTTTTTATGCATGACTATCATACTTAGTGCATTTTTGTACTAACCCATATTTTCCTACATTTTCCACAAGTGTAGGGTCCGGTGTTTGAGGTGATCTTCATTTGGTTCAAGCTTGGATTTGACTATTCTCCTTTCTTGTGGTGCGTCCTCATGATTCGAGGACGGGAGTTCCACTTTGATTTTCATTTCTAGTATTTTCATTTCCGAACTAAGTTGTATGGGTGGTGTCCTTTTTATTGGAACTATTGTGTTAGATGGCTATAATGAGACAATTCTAGAATTCCACTTTCCTTTATAAAGATTTTTCCCCTTTATTGTTCTATGCTTTTGTTATGATAGGGTAGGTGGCTTACATGGTGCCTTTTGGGGTTCTATATGCCTTGTTACATCTAGGGGGTACCCCTGGGTTATGACACTTTTCTACTAAAATTCATTGGGATTCATAGATAATGTATGGTATCTCTTCATCCATGGATAGAATTCATCCATGGAGTCCCTTCAAAACTAAATTTCAAAGATAGAAATTCCCCAAAAAGCTAGGATTTGACTCCAAGTCATGGATTCCTTTCAAAAATGATTCTATTGATTTAATTACTGTATATTATGATTGAATTGAGGATTTGTTATGGTTTTATGTTTAAATCCCCCAAGAATCCATGAAACCCCCATATTCCCAATTTATGAGTTGTGATGTGGGTGAATTGATGAAAGAAGGATATTATGAGATTATGCTTGTAGTAATTGAGCTATTCAAATTATGCTATCATCCATTCTAATGTAGTAATTCTAGATGTATTGATGGATTTTGATCTATGGTCCTTGAAGGGAAAAGTATGTGAATTATGCATGATTATGAGGCTTGTGTATATGTTTCAAGAACACTTTCAGAGTAAGGTGAATATGATTATGATCCAGTTGTTGTGTTGTTGGAGGTTATCCTCATGTACACACTTATGTATGAGTATGATATGATGTGAAAGGTCTTTTCACAATATGATGATTCTAAGGTTGAAAGGCTATTCTCACCTATTGAATCTACGAGCTCTAGTACGATTTATGTTGGATTGAGTGTCAACACATTCTTCCATGAATATGAACTCAAGTCAACACTTAATATGTAATCTATGGGAATTAATGCTTAGCACTGAGTGGATATGAATATGAGATGGAAGCTTATACGATAGTTGAGTCCGGCTTCCCAATGAAAGTGTTTACACTAGTTGAGTCCGACTTTCCGAATGGGTTCCTTCTACCTTAGTTGAGTCCGGGTTCCCAAAGTATGTATCTCATGAGATGGAAACCTTATACCCTAGTTGAGTCTGGGTTTCTAGTAGCAATATCCTTATTCCATAAATTATGTGCCCACATAGGTAGTTACATAGTGGATCCACCTAATCTAAGAGTATGGTTCTACCTTAGGCAAGTAGGACAACCCTTTTTTGGTGTAGGGTAGACACCAGATTCTATGGTGAGCTCACATGGTCTATGTCGGTTAACGATTTGTTCTCCATTATGATATTATGAACAAGAAGATGAGTTATGAACTACAGTTACTCAAGAAGCTTTACTTAGTATGGGTGGGATAATAGGATCTTATCCATGCATTGCACAAGTACTCTTTGAGGGTATGTATGATATGTTCCTCGTATGATATGATGATTTATGAGTTGATTATGCTTATGACTTATGCTTTTCCATTATCCTTAAAATAATGATTTAACTTAGTAAATTGCATGCATTCAACTAAAATGTCCCTTTTAGCATATTTTCATGATTTTATGCATGGCTATCATACTTAGTGCATTTTTGTACTAACCAATATTTTCCTACATTTTCCCCAAGTGTAGGGTCCGGTTCTCAAGGTGGTCCCCATTGTGGCTAGAGCATGGATTTATTCATTTCTCCTTCCTTGTTGGTGAGTCTTCATGGTTCGAGGATGGATACTATCATTGTAGTTGCATTCTTGTATTTCCCTTTTCTGATTATGTTGTATGGGCTGTGACCCTATTTGAGGCGAGTCTAGACTTCCGCTTTCCTTTATGAAAAATGTGGACTTGAAATGTGTTTTTACTCTTATAGTTCTAATGCTTTAGGGTGTACCCTTGGGTCGTGACAAACATGGTAAACAGAGCACAAGGCTTAAAATGATTCTAGGATGATGTCTCATAAGCCACGTCTAGTAGAGTCTTGTTCATAAGTGTGAAGCACGCCACATTTATGAATGTGAGGCTATAAGATGGTTATGAAACTACACTTCTTTCGTTACTCTTAAATCGTGCCTTAGAGTTTAACTCTATAAAGTCCCTCTCCTAATCCTTCTCTTGTGTCTTCAGTATATGAATGCACGAAGCTCTAACGCAAGAAGAATGGAGGGTGACAATCTGAATGAAGGAGCTCCTCCTCAAGATAATCAAGCTCCAGTTGATCCCGTGGTTGTGAATGTAAACCATGTAGAGTTTAGGTCTACTATCCAAATGTTGGCTCAAGTCATGACGACTCAAGCCAAGAGAGAAGTTGTAGCTCCGATGAATTCTAATTCGGCTGCTTCAAGGGTTAGGGATTTTGCTAGAATGAACCCTCCCGAGTTTCATGGCTCCAAAGTGGGAGAGGATCCTCAAGAATTTGTAGAAGAGGTTTATAAAATACTTGACATTATGGGGGTGACTTTGGTAGAGAAAGTGGAGCTACCCACTTACCAATTGAAGAGTGTTGCTCAAGTATGGTATACTCAATAGAAGAACCATAGGCCGGTAGGAGCGGGCTCGGTTGAATAGGAAACATTCAAATCGGCATTTCTTGATAGATTCTTCCCCCGAGAGTTAATCGAAGCTATGGTGGAGGAATTCATTAACCTTCATCAAGGAGGTATGAGTGTGAAAGAGTATTCCCTAAAATTCACTCAATTGTACAAGTATGCTCCGACCATGGTGGTAGATTCGAGGGATGAGATGAGTAGGTTTTTGACGGGTGTGTCCGACTTGGTTGAAGAAGAATGTCGTATGGAAATGCACCATCATGACATGGATATCTCAAGGCTTATAGTGTACGCTCAACAAATTGAGGAGTCAAAAGTCAAGAAAAAGAATAGAGAAGTGAAAAGAGCTAGAATCGGTGATGAGAACTTCTCCAATGCTAGGTCCGATGGACAAGGTCGACCAAGGTTTAGAGAAAGGTTCTCCAACCAAGGCTCCTCTAGTGCTCCAAGGGTCAACAAGGATAGGGTTAACCTCAAGGAGGTAATAGTGATGGTTCTTATGTTGCTAGGCCTAATTGTGCAAAATGTGGTAGAAAGCATGATGGTAAGAGCCTAGTTGGCAGTGATGGGTGTTTTAGTTGTGGGAAGATTGGCCACAAGATGTGAGATTGTCCAATGCTCAAGGTTAAGGGAAGGGAAGATAAACAAGCTCCTCCAAGCGGTTCAAACTCCAATGCCCAAAAGAAAAACCGCTTTTATGCTCTTCAATCCCGAGGTGACCAAGAGAGCTCCCCGGATGTGGTGACCGGTATGTTAAAAGTCTATTCTATTGATGTATATGCCCTGTTAGATCCCGGTGCTACTTTGTCCTTTGTGACACCTTTTGTGGCCATGAAGTTTGAAATACTGCCCGAAGTATTAGTAGAACCTTTTTCAGTCTCTACCACAGTTGGTGACTCGGTGGTGGCTAAGAGGGTATATAGAATTTTTCCCATTTCCTTGTCCCATAGAGTTACTTTGGTGGATTTGGTGGAGTTAGATGTGTTAAAATTTGATGTGATTTTGGGTATGGATTGGTTGCATGCATGTTATGCCTCTATAGATTGTAGGACTCGGGTGGTTAGATTCCAATTTCCGAATGAGCCTATCTTAGAGTGGAAAGGAGGAAATTCTATTCCTAGAGGTCAATTTGTGTGTTACCTTAAAGCTAGAAAGATGATCTCGAAAGGTTTCTTTTACCATGTTGTTAGGGTGAGGGATGTAGATTCTGAAACCCCTTCTCTAGAGTCGGTTTCGGTAGTGAATGAGTTCCCGAAAGTTTTTCTCGATGATTTGCCCGGCATTCCTCCTGAGTGGGAGATAGATTTTAGTATTGACCTTCTTCTGGATACGCAACCTATCTCCATTCCTCCTTATAGAATGGCTCTGGCCGAGTTAAATGAGTTGAAAGAATACTTGAAGGATCTATTAGACAAGGGCTTTATTCAACCGAGTATCTCTCCATGGGGAGCTCCGGTGTTATTTGTTAGAAAGAAGGATGGATCTCTTAGAATGTGCATTGATTATCGTCAATTGAATAAAGTTACTATTAAGAACAAGTATTCCCCTTCCTATAATTTATGACTTGTTTGACCAACTTCAAGGGTCTAGTTATTTCTGTAAGATTAATCTTCGTTCGGGTTATCACCAATTGAGGGTGAGAGGGGTTGATATTCCAAAGACGGCCTTCCGAACTCGATATGGTCACTATGAATTTCTAGTAATATCCTTTGGTTTGACTAACGTTCCGGCGATGTTCATGGACTTAATGAATAGAGTTTTCCGACAATATCTTGATATGTTTGTGATAGTTTTTATCGATGATATTTTGATCTATTCAAGGAGTGAGAATGAGCATGTTGACCATTTGAGGGTTGTATTGCATGTTCTTAAGGACCATCAACTTGTTGCAAAGTTTAGCAAGTGTGAGTTTTTGTTAAGGTCCGTAGCATTCGTTGGTCATATTGTGTTAAGTAAGGGTATTGAGGTAGATCCTAAGAAGACAGATGCGGTCAAGAGTTGGCCTAGACCTCTATCACCAACAGACATTAGAAGTTTCTTGGGTTTGTCTGATTATTATAGGAGGTTTATCGAGGGTTTTTCTTCCATCACTTCTCCTTTGATGGCTTTGACTCAAAATAAAGCTAAGCTTGTGTGGTCGGAAGCTTGTGAGAAAAGTTTCCAAGAGTTGAAAGATAGACTTACTTCCGCTTCGGTGTTAACCTTACCATAGGGTACGAATGGTTTTAGGGTGTATTGTGATGCCTCTAGAGTTGGGTTGCGATGTGTGCTTATGCAAAATGGTAAGGTGATTGGCTATGCTTCAAGGCAACTTAAAGTCCATGAGAAGAATTATCCTACCCATGACCTTGAGTTAGGGGCAGTTGTGTTTCCCTTAAAGATATGGAGGCATTATCTATATGGGGTGCATGTTGATGTGCTTACCGATCACAAGAGCTTACAATATGTATTTAGTCAAAAGGACTTGAATCTTCGCCTAAGGAGGTGGTAAGAATTATTGAAGGACTATGACATGAGTGTCCTTTATCACCCCGGCAAAGCTAATGTGGTAGCGGATGCTCTTAGTAGATTGTCCATGGGTAGTGTAGCTCATGTAGAGGACGAAAAGAAAGAATTGGTTCGTGATGTGCATAGGTTGGCTAGGTTGGCCCGGTTAGGTGTTCAACTAATGAATTCCACCAAGGGTGGTGTCATGGTCCATAATGGTTTCGAGTCATCTTTTGTAATGGATGTAAAGTCTAAACAAGGCCTTGATCCTATATTAGTTGGGTTGAAAGAGTTGGTACTCAAGAAGTCCGTTGAGGGTTTCTCCCAAGGGGGAGATGGGGTGCTTATGTACAAAGGTCGATTATGTGTTCCGGATGTTGATGGTCTGAGGGAGCAAATTTTAGAAGAAGCTCATAGTTCTCGGTATTCTATTCATCCGGGAGCCACGAAGATGTACCTTAACCTACGGGAAGTCTATTGGTGGAATGGTATGAAGAGAGATATTGCGGGATTTGTAGCCAAATCTCTGAACTATTAACAAATTAAGGTTGAGCATCAAAGGCCGGGAGGCTTATCCCAAAATATACCAATTCCCACTTGGAAGTGGGAAGATGTGAACATGGACTTTAATGTGGGTTTGCCTCGCACCCGAAGGAAACATGATTCTATTTGGTTCATTATAGATCGAATGACAAAATCAGCCCACTTCATTCCCGTCAAGTTGTCTTTTTCAGTGGAAGACTATGCCAAGTTGTATGTAAGAGAGATAGTGAAGTTGCATGGGGTTCCTTTATCTATTATCTCGGATCGGGGTACTCAATTTACTTCACACTTTTGGAAGTCATTCCAAAAACGTCTTTGCAATAAGGTTAATCCCAGCACGGTTTTCCATCCCCAAACCGATGGGCAAGCAGAGCGTCCCATCCAAACATTAGAAGATATTTTAAGGGAATGTTTTATAGACTTCAAGGGTAATTGGGATGACCACTTGCCATTAATAGAGTTTTCCTACAAGAATAGCTATTACTCAAGTATCATTATGGCTCCTTTTGAAGCCTTGTATGGTAGGAGATGTAGGTCTTCGGTTGGTTTGTTTGAAGTAGTTAACATTGCTCTAATTGGTCCCGAACTAGTTTATGAGGCCATTGAGAAAGTCTGACTCATTAGAGAGAGGTTGAGGATGGCCCAAAGTCGGCAGAAGTCTTATGCTGATATTAGAAGAAGGGATCTAGATTTTGAAGTTAATGATTGGGTCTATCTAAAAATCTCACCTATGAAAGGTGTGATGAGATTTGGTAAGAAGGTAAAACTTAGTCCCCGGTATGTGGGCCCATACCAAATTTTGAAACGTGTTGGGAAAGTTGCCAATGAGTTAGATTTGCCAAATAAGTTGGCTCCGGTTCATCCGGTGTTTCATGTCTCCATGTTTAAGAAGTGTATTGGAGATCTGGAATCCATTATTCCCCTAGAAGGGTTGGGATTTGACGAAAGTCTTTCATATGAGGAAGTTCCGATAGAGATCCTAGACCGACAAGTTAAAAGGTTGAGAAACAAGAAAATAGCTTCCGTGATTGTTTTATGGAGAAATCATCTATTTTAGGGTGTTACTTGGGAGGTCAAGGCCGATATGAAGTCCCGATACCCTCATATATTTCCTTCTACTCCTATTCAAGCTTGAGGTAAGTAGTTCCTCTAGAGTTTTAGTGTTTTGGGGGTCATGTGAGTATATGTGTTTTCCATGATTTCCTTATGTTATGCATGTTCTTGATGAAATTCATGTTTAGTAGGAAAATGAGTTTTTATGATTGATTTTCCTCATGTTGTTATGCAGTGAGTATGAGTTGCCTATTGACTTCATGAGATGAATTGATGAACATGCGTATGCTTTTGAGAGTAATTGTATATTGGCTCCATGATATTGTGTTGAGCATGATTTTAGTTGGAGAAGGTAGTTCCTCCGATGCATATGAAATATGTTGAGTATTCATGCATAATGGGTTGTTAGATCTAGTTCCTACCTCCTTGTGATGCATTTATTATGTTTGAGTTGGAGTTGATGTTTCCTCCTTAGAAATGTGCATTATTTTGATGTTGCATGCATGATGGGTTGCTAGTATTGACTCTTCGATTCCGTAAGGTGTCTAGATCTTCATTCGAGGATGAATGTTCCCAAGGGGGAGATATTGTAACACCCTGGAAACTAGTAGGCTAAACTAGAGCTTGACATTAGGGTTGGAGTCGTAAACATACCTCCCCGTACCTAAATATATAGGGTTACGTGTTAGAACGTCAAGGTACGACCCCCAAGGACCAACCATGGGTCCTTGAGGAAGACACTTAGAGGCTGCCTGGGTAGTGACCCACGGAGGGCACCAACGCCTCGTGGGTCAGGCCATGCCTCGTGGGTAAGGGGCGTAGGTCAAGGCCTGGAAAACAGGTTCCAGTAACCTAAACCACGGTTCACCAGCACGCCACGTGGGTCCATCCACGGACTGTGGTCGTGGGTTCGTGGGTGAGGCCTGAAACTGCCTTGTGGTAGTAACACTTAGGGGAACTTTGGTGTTTTACACTAAATTAGACTAACTATATAATGATTTAAGACCCCCAAATTAAGTCATCTTCCTCATAATTCAAAATCCCAAAAGAAAGACCCAAACCCTCTCCTAAATTCTCTCTCTAGAACTTCAAGGAAGAAGAAGAAGAAAGTGGAGGCAAGGGTTGAAGAAGAGAGCTTTCCTACTCAAATTCATTGGGATTCATAGCTAAGGTATGGTAGCTCTTCATCCATGGAGTCCCTTCAAAACTCAATTTCAAAGATAAAAATTCCCCAAAAAGCTAGGGTTTGACTCCAAGTCCTGGATTCCTTTCAAAAACGATTCTATTGATTTAATTACTTTATATTATGATTGAATTGAGGATTTGTTATGGTTTTCTGTTGAAATCCCCCAAGAATCCATGAAATTTCCATATTCCCAATTTATGACTTGTGATGTGGGTGAATTGATGAAAGAAGGATATTATCAGATTGTGCTTGTAGTAATTGAGCTATTCAAATTATGCTATCATCCATGTCTAATGTAGTAATTCTAGATGTATTGATGGATTTTGATCTATGGTCCTTGAAGGGAAAAGTATGTGAATTATGCATGATTATGAGGCTTGTGTATATGTTTCAAGAACACTTTCAGAGTAAGGTGAATATGATTATGATCCAGTTGTTGTGTTGTTGGAGGTTATCCTCATGTACACACTTATGTATGAGTATGATATGATGTGAAAGGTCTTTTCACAATATGATGATTCTAAGGTTGAAAGGCTATTCTCACCTATTGAATCTATGAGCTCTAGTACTATTTATGTTGGATTGAGTGTCAAGATATTCTTACATGAATATGAACTTAAGTCAAGACTTAATATGTAATCTATGGGAATTAATGCTTAGCACCGAGTGGATATGAATATGAGATGGAAGCTTATATGATAGTTGAGTTCGGCTTCCCAATGAAAGCTTTTACACTAGTTGAGTCCGGCTTTCCAAATGGGTTCCTTCTACCTTAGTTGAGTCCGGGTTCCCAAAGTATGTATCTCATGAGATGGAAACCTTATACCTTAGTTGAGTCTGGGTTTCTAGTAGCAATCTCCTTATCCCATAAACTATGTGCCCACATAGGTAGTTAGCTAGTGGATCCACCTAAGCTAAGAGTATGGTTCTACCTTAGGCAAGTAGGACAACACCTTTTAGGTGTGGGGTTGACACCGGATTCCATGGTAAGCTCACAAGTTCTATGTCGGTGAAGGCTTATTTCCCCATTATGATAGTATGAACAAGAAGATGAGTTATGAACTATAGTTACTCAAGAAGCTTTACTTAGTATGGGCGGGATTATGGGATCTTATCCATGCATTGCACAAGTACGCTTTGAGGGTATGTATGATATGTTCCTCTTATGATATGATGATTTATGAGTTGATTATGCTTATGACTTATTCTTTTTCATTATCTTCAAAATGATGCTTTAACTTAGAAAATTGCATGCATTCAACTAAAATGTCCCTTTTAGCATGTTTTCATGATTTTATGCATGACTATCATACTTAGTGCATTTTTGTACTAACTCATATTTTCCTACATTTTTTCCAAGTGTAGGGTCCGGTTCTCAAGGTGGTCCCCATTGTGGCTAGTGCTTGGATTTGTTCATTTTTCCTTGCTTGTTTGTGAGTCCTCATGGTTCGAGGATGGATATTATCATTGTAGTTTCATTCTTGCATTTCCTTTTTCAGATTATGTTGTATGGGCTGTGACCCTATTTGATTCAAGTATTGTAGTAGATGGCTAATTGAGATAAGTCTAGACTTCCGCTTTCCTTTATGAAAATTTTGGACTTGAAATGTGTTTTTACTCTTATTGTTCTAATTCTTTATGTTATGATATGCTAAGTGGCTTATCTGGGACCTTTCGGGGTTCTATGTGCCAGTTACGTCAAGGGGATACCCTTGGATCGTAACAAATGTGATTCATATTTACAGAACTTAACTTAACTTTCATTATTCATTCTTTCTAATGAGTGCACTCTTTAGAACTTGCATGTATCTGTCAACTGCTCGAGAGAAAATTGATAGTTAGGAAAAACTCAAGTTAAACTGTTGAATTGGAGTGAAAGTTTGAATTCGAGAGAAGAGAACTTTGCCACTAAACTATTGCTAGGGTAAAACTAAATAACACTCTAAGTCCGTATCTGATGTAGTCTATGTTTTAGATGTTAATTTATTATTATTTGACCGATATACCAATCTACATAGGGTGTTGATACATTAAAGGACCAAAGAGGCAGGGAGGATGTGTATCAGAACCTCTATCCACATGAAATGTTTCTGTCGAAGGAAGTGTATATAAAGAAGTTATTGAAAGTATAAGTTTATGTATATGACATATTACTCATTGAATGTATCATGATAACAAAATATTTTGTATAACCAATCAGGATGATGATGTAGAGAGAGTAGAGGTATGTATCATATATATTTATTTAAAGTATCAATATTCTTAAAAGTATCTAACACTTTTTTGATACATTATTTCAATCATTCTATTTCAACTTGAATTTTACGATACATTCTTAATTTTTTTAGATATATTATGTTTAAACTTAAAAAAATTCTTATTCATAACTGATGTAGTATAACTTTTGGTTGTCGATACATTATTATTTGACTGATATACTAATATACATAGGGTGCTGATACATTAAAGGATCAAAGAGGCAGGGAGGATGAATCTAAGGAAGTTATTGGAAGTACAAGTGTATGTATATGAAATATTACTCATTGAATGTATCTTTATAACAAAAAAATTTATATAACCAATCAGGATGATGAAGTAGAGGTTGACACCAAAACATATGAACAAGTAACTGTGGATCAAGATGTTGCTGGTAAATTGCAACATAATATCCCACTGCCAGATGAAGTGCCAGTAAAGATTGATACATCGGTAAATTTTAAATATATTCATCGTGTGTTTATTGGTTATTGAATGATATTTTTTTTTTCTTGCTCAAAAAAATATAGGATTCCACCACATCGACATCCATTTCTTCTGGAACCCAAGAAGCTATAGACGCACTTCTTTCTGGCCTTCAAGATCCTTTGAATGTTCAACCATTGAGTGCTGTCAAGTCTAATCTGTTAACTGAAACACGTCAATTGTTGCCGGACAGTAAGTTATATATGGAAATATCAGGCAATGAAAAGGTCTTGTATGAACAATCAGAGACCCCTGTTCAATGAAATAGGATGCCATCAAAGGTTTTACAATCACCCTATTTGACTGAATTTGGGTCCACTGACAAAGGAAAAGAGAAGTTTGATTGAGATGTTAGACCGAGCTTCCCATTTGACGGATGTGGTATTTCTTACCAACCTCTGTCAGATTTATTGGAAGAATATTCCAAGTAGATTTCTAAGGGCCTCCTTAAAACTCATGATAACAATTAAGTCACACTTCAATATTTCTAAATAACAATATATCACACCATTTTCACTTGTATTGACTTGTAATGTCTATATAGGAAACCAAAAGATGATAAATACAGAGCCAAATCATCTTTATTTGTATTTGAACACATGGACTTTGTAGTTAGTTTTCCAAGAGATAAAAATTGATTTTATGTCATATATAAGCCAAAAAAATGTTGGACAGATGAGGTACGATAAAAAAGATACATCATTAATATATTTATGATACATTGATATTTTGTACCAAGTATTAGAGTGTTTCTCTAAAAAGTTGTTTATTTTGACTTCAACTTTCAATATTTTTAGTTGTTATTTAAAATATGGATTGTCGTACACATTTGTCATATATAATTTGATACAAAATTTAGATAACTTTTATGTATCAGATTCATTAATCCATAAACACACAACATTATTTATTCTCATTATTTCTAATAGGAGCTGATACTTTGACACCTAACCGATGCAATGTAGTTTATAACTTCATTGTTGATTCAATTATGTATTTACTTGATAACTTAGTTCTAGTTAGTTGCTTATTCATTCATGCTGATACATTTGACAATTTCTTGTAGTTAGTTGCTGGTTCTTTCATTTATCCAATCCCATTGATCAATTAATTCTTACTCATTGTGATACATTTATGGATACACTTTATTTATTTTACATACTACTTTTTTTAACAATCTTATTGTATCAGATACATCATTATTCAACCAGACCACGATACATTATATAAAATGTATGTACACCATATTGATTGGTACCATCCCCAAAAACACAATCTCTGGTAAATTATTATCAAATAGCTAATGATACATTATTTAAAAAGGTATATGAAACATAATGTGTTACAAAAATAAACAAAAGGTTGAAAATCTTAACATTTCAAATTATATATAAGCATAAAATCAGCTCCATTATTTATAAAACCAAAACCAACAACAAATAGTTATTCACAAAAACAGCCCAATAGAGGTAGGTATGGAAATACCTCACCCCGCCAACAAACAAAAGCAGTTGTCCTCAAATGCAAAGAGAAACAAAAATAGTCTAAAAGTAACATAAAGGGAGGTAAAAGAGTCATCCTCCCAGGCTATGCCTGGGGTGAAGTGTGCATATCAGTCACTCCCTCTGTCTGGGATTCAGTACAGGGCTCATCAACATCCTTGGCCCCACTGGTGCCCACCATAGATGTATGCCTGGGCGATGCCTGCCTAGCTATCTCAAACATGGCACCTTCCTGGTCTGCCAAATCATCATACACAGCCTCATCTTTGACACCTAGCTGCTCCTCATCTGTCTCTGCCTCAGATTCATCGTCAGCAGCATTAACCCTAATCTCATCTCTGGTAGTAGCCGGAGGAACCTCAAAACTAGTTGGAATATCAATGTCCGGCATCTCAGGAATCTCCACAGTCCCAAATAGCATCGACAAATCAGTGGACTTCAACTCATCCACATCTCTCCTCAGCCTATCAACATCGGCTTTCAAGGCCGTCACAGCAACAGTAGCTCCCTGGCTCTTCTAACAATCCTCAACCCTCACTTTAAGGGCATCCAATGCCAGCTTGTGCCTCTCAATCATCGATCTATGCTCCCTCAAATCAGCCCTAATCAGATCTAGGGCGGCAGCAATCGCCCGTTCCATCAACCCAGGCACGGCGGCCTCTACCCGAGAGGCACGCACTTCAGCAGATTGGGCCAGATGGCCCATCTTGTAAAGCATAGCCTGGGTGATAGGGGGTCGGGAAGCAGTAGCAGCAGCAATAGCAGAAGTAGAGGGCGGGGTGCAACAGAAGAACTAGGCATATCAGAAGCAACAGGGCCAGAGGTACCTGTAGGCTCACTAGCCTGAGGGGGCATGATTGCCTCGGTCGACAACATATCAACGTCAACTATCGAGGATGTATCCGCTGGTGCAACTCTCCTCCTATCGGCCTCATCCCGCATGTGCTTAGCCTCAATGCATCGGATGACAGTAGAAGAGGTGGGGGTCACCTACACATCCGTCTTCTTATCCCTCGAAACATGAGACCGCCGACACAGCTCAGTGATCAAGATAGGGAACTCCAGTGAGGTCTAGCTCTTCTGGGCCCTCATGGACATCTCTTGCTCAATGAGCAGCCCCATGTTCAACCTCTGTTGATATATGATAGACCCAAGACAAGCGGCCTTCGGATGTCGGAGGATGGACTCATTCTGGGAAGGCATGATGGTGCTGCTAATAAATCCAAACCAATACCGAGCGGCTACATTCAGGTCCTTCTTCTCGATCTGTGCACCTTTCTCAATCCACATATGAGTAGCATCGAAAGTAGAGGTGACAACGAACCTTTCAAATCCTCTAAAGTCTTCTTCTTGACCAAATCTGGGTAGTCGTGCATGAAATCTTGTGAACACCCAAATACTGCATTTATACCTGAACATCTGCATTCCGCTTTCTTGCCCCGAACCATTATGAAGTCGACCGGCTTGAAGGGACTTGCCTTCTTTTTCCCCTTCGGCACCAACTCTCCTTAGCACGAATAGAACTCCTCGACCCAAGTAGGAATGTAGGGGCCTCGGGGTTTAGTGAAAACTCAAATTTGTGGAACTTTAGAGTGTTCCACACTTCTGGATATCTATCCACCACACCATCGGTGGATAACCTCTTTTCTTCTAATATGGTCCTCGAACCCTCGGCTTTTAGTCTATTGAGTGATCGGGGAGGAGGACCCTGAACTGGTGGTGCTTGGACCACCGTCTAAGCTGGAGCGGGAGCTGGAGTAGTAGGGATCGGAGGCACTGGGATCCTAGACGGATCATGCATAGCTTTGGAGTGAAGCTCCGCTCTCTTGGCCTGTATTAACTGATCATCTTCCGGATTGAAGATAGAAACTGGAGAACTATCCCAAGACTAACCCTCACTGCCAGAGGGAGTGAGGTATGTAGAATATATCACGTCACTTTCGAAGCTCCCCTCCGCAGGTGTCGGCTGAAATGAACCCTTGCCCTTTCCCTTTCCCCCTCTTGGAGGAAGTTTCATAGTTGGTGCCCGAGAAGCAACAGCTTCCACATCTAAAACTATTCCTCGAGCCACCTTCCATGGCGGTTGATTCCTACCAGGAACTTTGGTTCTAGCAATACCTGCAAAACAATGTTGAAAACGTTAGATTTAGTTGAGAAAAAGTTAGTGTAAAAGTTACAGGAAGACTCGCCGAATCGATCAGCGAGTCACCGAATACCTTTGGCGAGCCAAGTCGGGCTCACCGAAAGTTCCAACGAGAAATTACTCAGAAATAAAATCAGGTCGGCGATGTCCAGGGCCTTTCGGCGGATCGCCGACATCTTTCGGAGAACTAAAAATGTCTCACCGAAAGTTCCAGAATAATTTTAAGGATTTGGGGCGCAGAAGGGCGATCAGAAGACACTTTCGACGAGTCGCCAAATGAACTCGATGAGCACAGGCATATCGCCGATAGTTACAAAGTTCAAACCCATAATTTATAGAATTAAAGGGCGATCTAGGGGAAGTTAAGAAAACCATCGAAGCACTCGGCGAGATCGACACAGCTTGCCGAATAGCCCAACGTGCCAGATTTGTACCCCGTACTTCAAAATCAAACCCACAGCTCACGAAAATAAAATTAAACACTCACAACATGTAATTCACTAAAGACCCATAAAACCCATGGCCTCGGGGTACTCAGACTTCCCTTGATTTGGCCAAGATTGGCCAATTGAAGTCTTTTGCCCTTAAGAATGATATCATCCGGTTCATCATTGGGCAAAATTTGACAATTAGCATAATTCGGGGTTATTCAGACTTCACCCCGCTAGACCCACATTAATTTTAACGCAACCTAACAATTTAAACAATCAGCGACACGGGAAATTTCAATTTAATACCAAATAATTACGATTTCAATTAACAACGGGCAAACCAACTTCCACACGATAAGCAAAAAAACATTACATACAGATAACAGCCACAAAACAACAATTGGCATTTGATTTCAACTAATTATAGAGCGGGGTTCGGAAAACCAACATTAGATACCAAAAATTTGAATAGCTAGGCTAGCAACGAAATCCAAACGTCCACCCCAAGTAAAAAATCCCCAAAAAAAGTAAATATGATAGTACGATAACAAAAATATGATCAGTTGTGAGAGTACGGAAGTTAAAAAGTATGAAAGTGAAGGGATTTTTGAATGTAAGCGGTTTGGCCTTTTAAAACTCTTCAGTTCGCGCGCTGGTTGGCGACCACAACTTATGTCACCAACCCACTCGGTGATGCGCCGAGTCTCCCTTTAGCTCGCTGAGTTTTAAAGAACTCCCAGCAAGCTGGGTGGTTCAAACTGCGATCCATATCGGGCTCACCGACTGGACTTTTGGCTCGCCTAGTTGCCATTTTCTTAAAATTTCAACTTTTTAACCTGCACAATTAACACCCGTTATTCGAAAGCAATATTCAAAACAATAAAAACATGGGTTGCCTCCAAAGAAGTGCCATATTTAACGTCGTGGCACGACGTGGATACATTTTTCAAGGTTCATTTTTCTGGTTTGCCAAGGTATCACTTGGTAGACCCCTTTTTGGCCTTGGGTTCAAATGAGATGAAATTTGACCAATTTGCGTTTCCAATTTTTTGATGGACACTGAGTGAGAGATGACTGTCTGATTGAGCATTGAGAGGTCCTCTTTCATTTCTTTCAAAAAAATTTCCGACCCTTCCACCTTATTAAGAATGCGTGCAAGCATGTCTTCTGTACGAAAGTTCTCTGGGTCAGCACTTTCTTCCTATGGCTTTTGACGTTCATGGGGTGGAACGTATCTTTCCTTATCACCATCCTGTTTCTCCAATTAACCCCACGATCATGCCATTCTCTGTCACAGTCTCTCCATCCATCATCCCTTTCTCTATTCCATCCTGGGTTCCCACCCGGCCTTAGATAGGTCAGACGGAAACCACCTTCTTGATTGGCAAGAAAATTCACTTCCTCATTATATAGAGCATCAAAATGTGCATCATCAGGGTTAACCCCGCTAACACCAACATCATTCACCACTGTAGTACCACTACCCATTACATTCTTTGACAAAAGATCCAGTTGGGTCATTATTTTTGCCATATTTTGGTCCCTCTCTTGGTCTTTTTCAATCTGTTCTTTCATCAACCTAAATGTGAAGGGCGATATCTGATTCTCTCGAGTGTACCATTCTCTGTTAATTTTTGTCATCCCATCGAGGAGATTAGATGCTATATCAAAAGGTTGTTGCATTATACGCCCTGGAACAAGTTGATAAGCAAAACCTTTGTTCACCAAGTCAAGACTCCTATATAAGTGTTGTAACAACACGTTGTTTGGAAGTTCGTGAGTCGGACATTGAAGTAACAACTTCTGAAATCTCAGCCACTTCTCATGGATTAGTTCACCCTGCAAACGCTTGAAACCCTGAATATTGTCTCTAAATGCCATCATCCTTGAAGGAGGAAAAAACCTTACAAAGAATGCCACAGTAAGCTCATCCTAGGTAGTAATGGAGTACCTCGGTAGATCAACTAACCACTTGGAAGCTTCTCCCATCAAAGATAAAGGGAACAACCAGAGACGGACTGATCCTTGGGAGATGTTCTTGAATGAGAACGGGTCACATGAGGATAGCGGGACTTCATATCGGCCTCGGCCTCCCAAGTAGCACCGTCAACTAGATGATTCCTCCATAAAACCTTCACCGAAGTTTTTTCCTTGTTTCTTAACCTCTTAACTTGCCGGTCTAGAATCTCTACCGGAACTTCCTCATATGAAAGACTTTCATCAACCCCCAACCCTTCTAAGGGAATAAAGGATGCCGGATCCCCAACAGACTTCTTGAGGATGGAAATATAAAACACCAGATGTACCGTACGAACTCATTTGGCAAATCCAACTCATATGACACTTTCCCAACACGTTTCAAAATTTTGTATGGGCCCACATACCGAGGACTAAGTTTGCCCTTCTTGCCAAACCTCATCACACCTTTCTTAGGTTAGATTTTTAGATAGACCTAATCATTAACCTCAAATTCTAAATCCCTTCTTCTAACATCGACAAAAAAAATTTGCCAACTTTGGGCCGTCCTCAACCTAGCTCTAATGAGTTGGACTTTCTCAATGGCCTCATAAACTAGTTCAGGACCTAGTAAGGCAACTTCCGCTACCTCAAGCAAACCAACGGGAGACCTACATCTCTTACCTTACAACGCTTCAAAGGGGGCCATACCAATACTTGAGTGATAGCTATTATTGTAGGCAAATTCTATTAATGGCAAGTTGTAATCCCAATTACCCTTGAAGTCTATTACACATGCCCTTAACATATCCTCCACAATTTGGATGGTACGCTCCACTTGCCCATTGGTTTGGGGATGAAACGCCGTGCTAAGCTTAACCTTGGTACCAAGCCCTTTTTGGAATTACTTCCAAAAGTGAGAAATAAATTGAGTACCCCGATTGGAAATATTGGATAAGGGAACCCCATGTAACTTCACTATCTCTCTTATGTATAACTTGGCATAGTCTTCCACCGAAAAAGAAACCTTGACGGGTAAGAAGTGAGCTGATTTTGTCATCCCATCTATAATGACACAAATAAAGTCATGTTGCTTCCGGGTGCGAGGCAAACCCATAATAAAATCCATATTAATCTCTTTCCACTTCCAAGTGGAGATACCTATATCTTGGGATAAGCCTCCTGGCCTTTGATGCTCAACCATAACTTGTTGATAATTCAGACACTTGGCCACAAATCCCGCAATATCTTTCTTCATCCCGTTCCACCAATAGACTTCCCGTAGGTCACGGTACATTTTGGTGGCTCCCGGGTGGATAGAATACCGAGTGCTATGCGCTTCCTCTAGAATTTGTTCCATTAAATTATCAACATTCAGATAACATAATCGGCCTTGGTACCTAAGCACACCATCTGCCCTTTGGGAGAAAGCCTCAACGCATTTCTTAAGTACCGCCTCTTTAAACTCTACCAAAATAGGATCAAGGCCTTGCTTAGCTTTTACATCCATCACAAAGGACGATTCTGACCCATTATGAACCATGACACCACCCTTGGTGGAATCCACTAGTTGAACACCTATCCAGGCAAACCTATGAATATCACTAACCAACTCTTTCTTACCATAATCTATATGAGCAACACTTCCCATAGAAAATTTACTAAGAGCATCCGCTACAATATTGGCCTTGACGGGGTGATAAAGAACACTCATGTCATAATCCTTCAATAATTCTAACCACCTTCTTTGCCGAAGATTCAAGTCCTTTTGACTAAACACATATTGTAAGCTCTTGTGATCGGTAAAGACATCAACATGAACCCCATATAGATAATGCCTCCATATCTTTAAGGAAAACACAACCGCTGCTAATTTAAGGTCATGGGTAGGAAAATTTTTCTCATGGACTTTAAGTTTCCTTGAAGCATAGGCAATCACCTTACCATTTTGCATTAGCACACATCCAAATTCAACTCTAGAGGCATCACAATACACCAAAAAACCATCCGTACCTTCCGGTGAAGTCAACCGGAGCGGAAGTAAGTCTCTTTCAACTCTTGGAAACTTTTCTCACAAGCTTCCGACCACACAAACTTAGCTTTCTTTTGAGTCAAGGCCGTCAAAAGAGAGGCAATGGTAGAAAACCCCTCAACAAACCTTCTATAATAACCGGCCAAACCCAAAAAGCTTCTAATGTTAGAAGGAGTTAGAGATCTAGGCCAACTCTTGACCACATCCGTCTTCTTAGGATCCACCTCAATACCACTACTTGACACAATATCACCAAGAAATGCTACGGACCTTAAACAAAATTCACACTTGCTAAACTTTGTGAAAAGTTGATGGTCCTTAAGAACTTGCAATACAATTCTCAAATGGTCAACATGTTCATTCTCACTCGTTGAATAGATAAAAATATTATTGATAAACACTATCACAAACATATCAAGATATTGTCAGAATACTCTATTCATTAAGTCCATGAACGCCGCCGGAGCGTTAGTCAAACCAACGGACATGCTTAGGAACTCATAGTGACCATATCGAGTTCGAAAAGCCGTATTTGGAATATCTTCTCCCCTCACCCTCAATTGGTGATAACCCGAACGAAGATCAATCATAGAGAAATAACTAGCCCCTTGGAGTTGGTCAAACAAGTCATCTATCCTTGGAAGAGGATATTTGTTCTTAATGGTCACGTTTTTCAATTGATGATAATCGATGCACATTCTAAGAGACCCATCTTTATTTTTCACAAACAACACCAGAGCACCCTATGGTGAGATACTCAATTGAATAAAACCCTTGTCTAATAGATCCTTCAACTGTTCTTTTAACTCCTTCAACTCAGCCAGAGCCATTCTATAAGGAGGAATGGAGATAGGTTGTGTATCCGGAAGAAGTTCAATAACAAAATCTATTTCCCGCTCGGGAGGAATACCGGACAAATCATCGGGGAAAACTTCTGGGAACTCATTAACCACGGGAACCGACTCAAGAGAAGGGGTTTCGGAATCTACATCCCTCACCCTAACCGCATGGTAAGATCAGCCCTTCAAGATCATCTTTCTAGCTTTAAGGTAAGACACAAATTGACCTCTAGGCATAGAATTTCCTCCTTTCTACTATAAGATAGGCTCATTCGGAAATTGGAATATAACCACCCGAGTTATATAATCAATAGAGGCATAATATGCATGTAACCAATCCATACCAAGAATCACATCAAAGTCTAACATGTCAAGCTCTACCAAATCAACAAGTGTAACTCTATGGGATAAGCAAACGAGACATCTTTTATAAACCCTCTTTGCCACCACAGAATCACCAATAGGAGTAGAGACAGACAAAGGTTCTAATAACTCTTCTGGAGGAACATCAAACCTCCTTGCCACATAGGGCGTCACAAAAGATAAAGTAGCACCGATATCCATCAAGGAATATACATCAATAAGAAATACTTTTAACATACCGGTCACCACATCCGGAGAGGTCTCTTGGTCACCTCGGGATTGAAGAGCATAAAAGCAATTTTGCTTTGGAGCATTGGAGTTTGAACCACTAGGAGGAGCTTGCTTGCCCTCTTTCCCTTTAGCCGTAAGTGTTGGGCAATTCCTCAATTGATGGCCACTCTTACCACAACTAAAATAAACATTCGTGCCGACTAGGCACTTACCATCATATTTTTAACTCCACTTAGCACAAGTAGGCCTAGCCATAGAAGATCCACTACCATTACCTCCTTGAGGTTTAGAGTTGGAAACCCTATCTTTGTTGACCCTTGGAGCACTAGAGGAGCCTTGGTTGGAAAACATTTGTTTGAACCTTGGTCGACCTTGTCTATCTGACCTAGCATTGGGATGAAATAGGGCCTAGCCCATACAACATGTTCAAACAGGGAAAGTACATAAAAGAAACTAGACATATGAAAATCCGTCCTCGAATCATGAGGACTCACCAACCTCAGGAACACTCAAATCGATGCTCTAGCCACAAGTATGATCACCTCTAGTGCCGGACCCTACACTTGGGAAAAATGTAAGAAAAAGTAGGTGTTAGTACAAATATGAACTAAGTATGATAACCATGCATAAAAACCTTGAAAACATGCTAAAATGGACATTTTAGATGAAAACATGCACTTTACCAAGTTTACGGATCATCTTGAAGATTAGTGTAAAAGCATAAGTCATAAGCATAGTCAACATAGTCATAATCATCATAGAAGGAAAAAGATGAGGATAGCGGGACTTCATATCGGCCTCGGCCTCCCAAGTATCACCCTCAACTAGATGATTCCTCCATAAAATCTTCACCGAAGCTTTTTCCTTGTTTCTTAACCTCTTAACTTGCCGGTCTAGAATCTCTACCGGAACTTTCTCATATGAAAGACTTTCATCAACCCCCAACCCTTGTAAGGGAATAAAGGATGCCGGATCTCCAACAAACTTCTTGAGCATGGAAATATAAAAAATAGGATGTACCGTACCAACTCATTTGGCAAATCCAACTCATAGGACACTTTTCCAACACGTTTCAAAATTTTGTATGGGCCCACATACCGGGGACTAAGTTTGCCCTTCTTGCCAAACCTCATCACACCTTTCTTAGGTTAGATTTTTAGATATACCTAATCATTAACCTCAAATTCTAAATCCCTTCTTTTAACATCGGCAAAAGAATTTTGCCAACTTTCGGCCGTCCTTAACCTCTCTCTAATGAGTTGGACTTTCTCAATAGCCTCATAAACTAGTTCAGGACCTAGTAAGGCAACTTCCCCTACCTCAAGCCAACCAACGGGAGACCTACATCTCTTACCATACAACGCTTCAAAGGGGGCCATACCAATACTTGAGTGATAGCTATTATTGTAGGCAAATTCTATTAATGGCAAGTTGTAATCCCAATTACCCTTGAAGTCTATTACACATGCCCTTAACATATCCTCCACAATTTGGATGGTACGCTCCACTTGCCCATTGGTTTGGGGATGAAACGCCGTGCTAAGCTTAACCTTGGTACCAAGCCCTTTTTGGAATTACTTCCAAAAGTGAGAAATAAATTGAGTACCCCGATTGGAAATATTGGATAAGGGAACCCCATGTAACTTTACTATCTCTCTTATGTATAACTTGGCATAGTCTTCCACAGAAAAAGAAACCTTGACGGATAAGAAGTGAGCTGATTTTGTCATCCGATCTATAATGACCCAAATAGAGTCATGTTGCTTCCGGGTGCGAGGCAAACCCATAATAAAATCCATATTAATCTCTTTCCACTTCCAAGTGATGATACCTATATCTTGGAATAAGCCTCCTGGCCTTTTATGCTCAACCATAACTTGTTGAAAATTCAGACACTTGGCCACAAATCTCGCAATATCTTTTTTCATCCCGTTCCACCAATAGACTTCCCGTAGGTCACGGTACATTTTGGTGGCTCCCGGGTGGATAGAATACCGATTTCTATGCGCTTCCTCTAGAATTTGTTCCATTAAATTATCAACATCCGGAACACATAACCGGCCTTGGTACCTAAGCACACCATCTGCCCTTTGGGAGAAAGCCTCAACGCATTTCTTAAGTACCGCCTCTTTAAACTCTACCAAAATAGGATCAAGGCCTTGCTTAGCCTTTACATCCATCACAAAGGACGATTTTGACCCATTATGAACCATGACACCACCCTTGGTGGAATCCACTAGTTGAACACCTTTCCAGGCCAACCTATGAATATCACTAACCAACTCTTTCTTACCATCATCTATATGAGCAACACTTCCCATAGAAAATTTACTAAGAGCATCCGCTACAACATTGGCCTTGACGGGGGGATAAAGAACACTCATGTCATAATCCTTCAATAATTCTAACCACCTTCTTTGCCGAAGATTCAAGTCCTTTTGACTAAACACATATTGTAAGCTCTTGTGATCGGTAAACATATCAACATGAACCCCATATATATAATGCCTCCATATCTTTAAGGCAAACACAACCGCTGCTAATTTAAGGTCATGGGTAGGAAAAAATTTCTCATGGACTTTAAGTTGTCTTGAAGCATAGGCAATCACCTTACCATTTTGCATAAGCACACATCCAAATTCAACTCTAGAGGCATCACAATACACCAAAAAAACATCCGTACCTTCCGGTGAAGTTAACCGGAGCGGAAGTAAGTATCTTTCAACTCTTGGAAACTTTTCTCACAAGCTTCCGACCACACAAACTTAGCTTTCTTTTGAGTCAAGGCCGTCAAAAGAGAGTTAGAAGGAGTTAGAGGTCTAGGCCAACTCTTGACCACATCCGTCTTCGTAGGATCCACCTCAATACCCCTTCTTGATACAATATGACCAAGAAATGCTACGGACCTTAAACAAAATTCACACTTGCTAAACTTTGTGAAAAGTTGATGGTCCTTAATAACTTGCAATACAATTCTCAAATGGTTAACATGATCATTCTCACTCGTTGAATAGATCAAAATATTATCGATAAACACTATCACAAACATATCAAGATATTGTCAGAATACTCTATTCATTAAGTCCATGAACGCCGCCGGAGTGTTAGTCAAACCAAAGGACATACCTAGGAACTCATAGTGACCATATCGAGTTTGGAAAGCCATATTTGGAATATCTTCTCCCCTCACCCTCAATTGGTGATAACCCGAACGAAGATCAATCATAGAGAAATAACTAGCCCCTTGGAGTTGGTCAAACAAGTCATCTATCCTTGGAAGAGGATATTTGTTCTTAATGGTCACCTTTTTCAATTGACGATAATCGATGCACATTCTAAGAGACCCATCTTTATTTTTCACAAAGAACACCAGAGCACCCTATGCTGAGATACTCAATCGAATAAAACCCTTTTCTAATAGATCCTTCAACTGTTATTTTAACTGCTTCAACTCAGCCAGAGCCATTCTATAAGGAGGAATGGAGATAGGTTGTGTATCCGGAATAAGTTCAATACCAAAATCTATTTCCCACTCGGGAGGAATATCGGAAAAATCATCGGGGAAAACTTCTGGGAACTCATTAACCACGGGAACCGACTCAAATGAAAGGGTTTCTGAATCTACATCCCTCACCCTAACAACATGGTAAGATCAACCCTTCAAGATCATCTTCCTAGCTTTAAGGTAAGACACAAATTGACCTCTAGGCATAGATTTTCCTCCTTTCCACTATAAGATAGGCTCATTTGAAAATTGGAATCTAACCACCCGAGTTATACAATCAATAGAGGCATAACATGCATGTAACCAATCTATACCAAGAATCACATCAAAGTCTAACATGTCAAGCTCTACCAAATCAACAAGTGTAACTCTATGGGATAAGGAAATGAGACATCTTTTATAAACCCTCTAGGCCACCACAGAATCACCAGTAGGAGTAGAGACAGAAAAAGGTTCTAATAACTCATCCGGAGGAACATCAAACCTCCTTGCCACATAGGGCGTCACAAAAGATAAAGTAGCACCGGGATCCATCAAGGAATATACATCAATAAGAAATACTTTTGACATACCGGTCACCACATCCGGGGAGGTCTCTTGGTCACCTCGGGATTGAAGAGCATAAAAGCAATTTTGCTTTGGAGCATTGGAGTTTGAACCACTAGGAGGAGCTTGCTTGCCCTCTTTCCATTTAGCCGTAAGTGTTGGGCAATTCCTCAATTGATGGCCACTCTTACCACAACTAAAACAAACATCCGAGCCGGCTAGGCACTTACCATCATATTTTCAACTGCACTTAGCACAAGTAGGCCTAGCCATAGAAGATCCACTACCATTACCTCCTTGAGGTTTAGAGTTGGAAACCCTATCTTTGTTGACCCTTGGAGCACTAGAGGATCCTTGGTTGGAAAGCATTTCTTTGAACCTTGGTCGACCTTGTCTATCTGACCTAGCATTGGAGAAGTTCCCATCACCGATCCTAGCTCTTTTCACCTCCCTATTCTTTTCCTTGAGCTTTGACTTCTCAATTTGATGGGCGTGCACCATAAGACATGAGATATTCATATCACCAATTAGGATTGCTGTACGACATTCTTTCTCTACCAAGTCGGACACTCCCATCACAAACTTATAAGGATAACGGGACTTCATATCGGCCTCGGCCTCCCAAGTAGCACTCTCAACTAGATGATTCCTCCAGAAAACCTTCACGGAAGCTATTTCCTTGTTTCTCAACCTCTTAACCTTCCGGTCTAGAATTTCTAATGGAACTTGCTCATACGAAAGACTTTCATCAACCCCCAACCCTTCTAAGGGAATAACGGATGCCGAATCTCGAACACACTTCTTGAGCATGGAAACATGGAAGACCGGATGTACCAGAGCCAACTCATTTGGCAAATCCAACTCCTAGGCAACTTCCCCAACATGTATCAAAATTTTGTATGGGCCCACATAGACCCAATCATTAACCTTAAATTCTAAATCCCTTCTTCTAACATCGGCATAAGAATTTTACCGACTTTTTTCCCTCCTCAACCTCTATTTAATGAGTCAGACTTTCTCAATGGCCTCATAAACTAGTTCATGACCGAGTAGGGCAACTTCCGCTACCTCAAACAAAAAAAAGGGAGACCTACATCTCCTACCATACAAGGCTTCAAAGGGGGCCATACCAATACTTGAGTGATAGCTATTATTGTAGGCAAATTCTATTAATGGCAAGTGTTAATCCCAATTACCCTTGAAGTCTATTAGACATGCCCTTAACATATCCTCCAATATTTTGATGGTACGCTCTGCTTGCCCATCGGTTTGTGGATGAAAAGTCGTTCTAAGCTTAACCTTGGTACCAAGCCCTTTTTGGAATGATTTCCAAAAGTGAGAAGTAAATTGAGTACCCCGATCAGAAAGAATGGATAAGGGAACCCTATGCAACTTCACTATCTCTCTTATGTATAACTTGGCATAGTCTTCCACCAAAAAAAAAACCTTGATGTGTATGGAGTGGGCTGATTTTGTCATCCGATCTATAATGAACCAAATAGAATCATGTTATTTTCGGGTGCGAGGCAAACCCACAATAAAATCCATACTAATCTCTTCCCACTTCCAAGTGGGGATGCCTATATCTTCGGATAAGACTCCTGGCCTTTGATGCTCAACCTTAACTTGTTGACAATTCAGACACTTGGCCACAAATCCCGCAATATCTTTCTTCATCCCGTTCAAGCAGCAGACTTCCCGTAGGTCACGATACATCTTGGTGGCTCCCGGGTTGATAGAATACCGATAGCAATGGGCTTCCTCTAGAATTTATTCCCTTAAATTATCAATATCCAGAACACATAACCGGCATTGGTACCTAAACAGGCCATCTCCCCCTTGGGAGAAAGCCTCAATGGATGTCACGACCCAAGGGTACCCCCTAGACGTAACAAGGCACATAGAACCCCGAAAGGCTCCATCTAAGCCACTTAGCATATCATGACATAAAGTAATAGAATAATAAGAATAAAAACACATTTAAGTCCAATTGTCTTTATAAAAGAAAAGCGGAAGTCTAAATTGTTTCATTTAGCCATCTATTACAATTCATGAATCAAAAATAGGGTCACAGCCCCAACAAGATAATCCGCATAGAAAGTACTAAAAAGAAACTCAAAATAGAATGTCCCGTCCTCGAATCATGAGGAATCACCACAAGCAAGGAGAATAGTCAATCCAAGCTTGGACCAAAGGATAATTGCCTTAAGAACCGGAACCTACACTTTGGAGAAAATGTAGAAAAATATGGGTTAGTACAAAGATTGCACTAAGTATGATAGTCATGCACAAAACCATGAAAACATGCCAAAAAGGTACCTTTTAGTGAATGTATACAATTTGTAAGTTAAAACCTCATTTAGAAGATAATAAAAAAGCATAAGTCATAAGCATGTTCATTACATAAAGTTACATCATAGGAGAACCATACCATTTGTACCCTCAAAGCATACTTGTGCAATGCATGAATAAGATCCCATAATCCTACCCAAGCTAAGTAAAGATTATTGAGTAACCATCATTTATAATTCATGTTCTTGTTCATATTCTTATCATGGTGGGAATAGCCTTAACCGACATAGACCATGTGAACTTAACTTGGAATCCCATTTCATGCCCCACACTAAAAAGAGGTGTCCTACTTGCCTAAGGTAGAACTAAAATGTATTAGATTTTAGGTGGATCCACTAGCTAAAGACCTATGGGGCACATAGTTTATGGGATAAGGAGATTGTTACTAGAAATCCCAACCTTACTTAACGGGGGAGATTCCATCTCATGAGATTACTTTGAGAAACCTGGCCTTACTTAATGGGAGAGCCTCTACCTCATATTCAATATCCACTCGGTGCTAAGCATTATTTCCCACAATTACATGTTTATTCTTGAATTGAGTTTACTTGCATGAAAGAGTGCCTTAACCCTCTATCCAACACAATTCATAACATAGCTCATAGATTCAATAGGTGAGAATGGACTTTCAACCTTAGAATCATCATATTGTGAGAAAAACTTTCACATCATGTTCATTATGTGTTTATGAGAATGACCTTTCAATCAATACATCAATAAGATTATAATCATGTTCATAAAGCATATACAATGAATCCACAATCATGTATAATTCTCATGTCTTACCCCTCTTGGGTCAAGGATCACATTCCATCCAATATATTTAGATTTAAAACATTAGATATGGATAATAACATGATTCAATTAACTAAATTGCTACAAGCACAATCTCACAGTATTATTCCTTCATCAAGTCACCCACATCACAAAGGCATAAATTGGGAAATATGGGATTTCATGGATTCTTGGAAGATTTCATCATAAAACCATAACAAAACAACAATTCAATCACAATATAAAGTAATTAAATCAATAGAAACGTTTTTGAAAAGGAATCCATGACTTGGAGTAAAACCCTAACTTTTTGGGGAAATTACAATGTTTGAAATAGAGTTTGGAGGGACTCCATGGATGAAAACTATCCATGGATGAAGGACTACCATACCTCAATGAAGAATCCTCACGAAATTGATTGGAAAAGGCCTCTACTTCAAACCCTAGCTTGACTTTCTTCTTCTTTTTCCTTGGAGTTCTAGAGAGAAGATTTTGAGGGAAATTGATTTTTTATTTGGGAAGTGTGTAGTTATGATTTAGATGCCTTAGTTTAGGTGCTTAAAACACTTATATAGTTAGCCTAAAATAATACAAAACGATGTCACTTAATAGTTAATTAAAATGGAAAACCCTAAACTACCCCTCAACTAATTCCCAAAAGTTGCCTTCTAGGTGTGACCCACGACCCCTCACCTACGGACAGTGGATGGACCCACGGCCCGTGCTGGTGAAGCATGGGTCGGGGTTCTGGGGCCTTTTTTGTGGGGCTTGACCTACGGACGCCTACACACTGCCTTCCCACGGAGCGTCGCTTGACCCACGAGGCATGGGTGCCATCCGTGGGTCACTACCTGGCAGCCTTCTAGGTCTCTTCCTCAAGGACCCATGGTTGGTCCTTGGGGTTTAGGCCTTGACGTTCTAACACGAACACATGAATTTTAAGGTACGGGGAGGTACTTTTAAGGCTCTAACCCTAACGTCAAGTTCTAGCTTAGCCTACTAGTTTCCGAAGTGTTACAATATCTCCCCCTTGGGAACATTCATCCTCGAATGATGATCTAGACACCTTACGAAAATAAAGACTCAAAACTAGCAGCCCATTATGCATAAAATATAAAAATAATGCACCATTAATAGGAGGAAACATCAACTCCATCTCAAAACATAGTCAATGAAATACAAGGACGTAGGAACTACATCTAACAACCCAATATGCATGAAACTCAACATTTCTCATATTCATAGAAGGAACTACCTTCTCCAACTAAAATAATGCTCAACACAACACCATGGAGCCAATATGCAATTACTCTCAAAAGTATACTAAAGCATGTTCATCAACACATCTCATTAAGTGAAATATGCAACTCATACTATATGCACAACAACATGAGGAATATGAACCATGAAAACTCATTTTCTTAATACACAAGAATTTCATGAGGAACATGCATAACATAAGGAAATCATGGAAAAGCTCATATAACACACATGACTTCCACAACACTAAAATTCAAGGGGAACTAATTAACTCAAGTTTGAATAGGAGTAGAGGGGTAGAGATGAGGGCATTGGGATTTTATATCGGCCTCAGCCTCCCAAGTAGCACCCTCAACTAAGTGATTCCTCCATAAAACCTTCATTGAAGTTATTACCTTGTTTCTAAATCTCTTGACTTGCCAGTCAAGGATCTCTACCGGGACTTCTTCATAGGAAAGGCTTTCATCCACTCCCAACCCTTCTAGGGGAATAATGGATACCGTATCTCCAATAAACTTCTTAAGCATAGAAATATGGAATACCGGATGAACCGGAGCCAACTCATTTGGTAAATCTAACTCATAGGCAACTTTTCCAACACGCTTCAAAATTTGATATGGGCCCACATACCGGGGACTATGTTTTCCCTTCTTGCCGAACCTCATCACCCCTTTCATAGGTGAGATTTTCAAATAGACCCAATCATTAACTTCAAATTCTATATCCCTTCTTCCAACATCGGCATAGGACTTTTGTCTACTTTGAGCCGTTCTCAACCTCTCTCTAATGATCCAAACTTTCTCAATGGACTCAAAAACCGATTCGAGACCAATAAGAGCAATATCACCTACCTCAAACCAACCAACCGGAGACCTATATCTCCTACCATACAAGGCTTCAAAAGTAGTCATATCGATACTAGAGTGGTGACTATTAATGTAGGCAAACTCTATTAATGGCAAGTGGTCATCCCAATTACCTTTGAAATCTATGACACATGCCCTCAACATGTCCTCTAAGATTTGGATGGTGTGTTCCGCTTGACCATCCGTTTGAGGGTTGAAAGCCGTAGTAAGCTTAACCTTAGTACCAAGCCCTTTTTAGAATGACCTCCAAAAGTGCGAAGTGAATTGAGTACCCCGATCCAAAATAATATATAAAGGAACCCCATGCAACTTCACTATCTCACTTATGTACAACTTGGCATAGTCTTCCGCCGAATGATAAGCCTTAACGGGAATAAAGTGGGCCGATTTAGTCATCCTCTCTACAATGACCCAAATAGAATCATGTTGCCTTGGAGTGCGAGGCAAACCCACAATAAAATCCATGTTCACATCTTCCCACTTCCAAGTAGGAATAGGGATATTTTGTGACAAGCCTCCCGGCCTTTGATGCTCAACCTTAACTTGTTGACAATTAGGAAATTTGGCTACAAATCCCGCAATATCCTTCTTCATACCGTTCCACCAATAGACTTCATGTAAATCACGGTACATCTTGGTGGCTCCCGGATGAATACAATACCGAGAACTATGATCCTCCTCTAAAATTTGCTCCCTCAACCCATCCACGTCCGGAACACATAATCGACCTCGGTACCTAAGTACCCCATGTCCCCCTTGGGAGATAGCCTCAACGGACTTCTTGAGCACCAATTCGTTCAATTCAACTAATATAGGATCAAGGTCTTGTTTAGACTTCACATCTATCACGAAGGACAATTCGGAGCCATTATGGAGCATGACACCACCCTTGGTGGAATCCACTAGTTCAACACCTAACCGGGCCAACCTATGCATATCACGAACCAATTCTTTCTTTTCATTCTCTACATGAGCCACACTACCCATGGACAATCTACTAAGGGCATCCGCAACTACGTTAGCTTTGACGGGGTGGTAAAGGACACTCATTTCATAATCCTTCAACAGTTCTAACCACCTTCTTTGTCGGAGATTCAAGTCCTTTTGACTAAACCCGTATTGAAGACTCTTGTGATCGGTGAACAGATCAACATGCACCCCATAAAGATAATGCTTCCAAATTTTCAAGGCAAAGACAACCGCCGCTAGTTCAAGGTCATGAGTCGGATAATTTTTCTCATGGACCTTAAGTTGCCTTGAAGCATAGGAAATCACCTTACCATGTTGCATAAGTACACATCCCAACCCTACTCTAGAGGCATCATAATATACAACAAAACCATTCGTACCCTCCGATAAAGTCAACACCGGAGTGGAAGTAAGTCTATCTTTCAACTCTTGGAAGCTTCTCTCAGAAGCCTCCGACCACTCAAACTTAGCTTTCTTTTGAGTCAAAGCCGTCAACGGAGAAGCAATGGAGGAAAACCCCTCAACAAACCTCCTATAGTAATCGGCCAAACCCTAAAAGCTTCTACTGTCGGAAGGGGTTAGAGGTTTAGGCCAACTCTTGACAGTATCCTTCTTCTTAGGATCTACCTCAATACCCTTTCTTAACACAATATGAACAAGGAAAGCTACGGACCCCAACCAAAACTCACACTTACTAAACTTTGCAAATAGTTGGTGGTCTTTAAGGACTTGCAACCCAATCCTCAAATGGTCCATATGTTCATTCTCACCCCTCAAATAGATCAAAATATCATCGATAAACATGATCACAAACATATCGAGGTATTGGCTAAACACCCTATTCATTAGGTTCATAAATGCCGCCGGGGTATTAGTTAGGCCAAATGACATCACAAGAAATTCATAGTGCCCATACCTAGTTCGAAAAGCCATCTTGGGTATATCAACCCCTCTCACCCTTATTTGGTGATATCCCGAATGAAGGTCAATTTTTGAGAAGTAACTAGCCCCTTGGAGTTGGTCAAACAAGTCATAAATTATCGAAAGGGGATATTTATTCTTTATGATCACTTTGTCTAATTGACGATAATCAATGCACATTCTAAGAGACCCATCTTTCTTCCTAACAAACAACACCAGAGCACCCCATGGAGAGATACTCAGTCGGATAAAACCCTTGTCTAACAAATCCCTTAGTTGCTTTTTCAAATCTTTCAACTCGGCCGGAGCCATTCTATAAGGAGGGATGGAGATAGGTTGCGTATCCGGTAAAAGAATAATGCCAAAATCTATTTCCCACTCAGGAGGAATACCGGGTAAATCATCAGGGAAAATTTCTGAAAACTCATTCACTACCGGAACTGACTCAAGAGAAAGGGTTTCAGACTCAACATCGTTTACCCTAACAAGATGGTAAATGCACCCTTTGGAGATCATTTTCCTAGCTTTAAGGCAAGAAACAAATTGACCTCTAAGGATAGAATTCCCCCCTTTCCACTCTAAATTTGGCTCATTTGGAAATTGGAATTTGACCACCCGAGTCCTACAATCTATAGAGGCATAACATGCATGCAACCAATCCATACCCAAAATCACATCAAAATCTAACATGTCTAACTCCACTAAATCAACAAAAGTGACTTTATGAGATAAATAAATGTGACAACCTCTATACACTTTCTTAGCCACCACGGAATCACCAACCGGGGTAGAAACTGAAAAAGGCTCTACTAACACTTCGGGGAGTATTTCAAACTTCATGGCCACAAAAGGTGTCACAAAGGACAAAGTGGCACCGGGATCTAACAAAGTATATACATCAATAAAAAAGACTTTTAACATACCGGTCACCACATTCGGGGAGCTCTCTTGGTCATCTCAGGAACGAAGAGCATAAAAGCAGTTTTGCTTTTAAGCATTGGAGTTTGAACCGCTTGGAGGAGTTTGCTTATCTTCTCTCCCCTTGGCCGTAAGGTTTGGGAAATTTTTCAATTGATGACCACTCTTACCCTAACCATAACACACACCCAAACCGGCTAGGCATTTACCATCATGTTTCTTTCCACATTTTGCACAAGTAGGCTTTGTCATAGTAGTTCCCTTATCATACCCTCCTTGAGGCTTAGGGTTAGACAGCCTATCCTTGTTGACCATTGGGGAAGCACTAGAGGAACCTTGGTTGGAAAACCTTTGTTTGAACCTTTGTCGACCTTGCCCATAGGATTTAGCATTGGAGAAGTTCCCATCACTGGTTCTAGCTCTTTTCACCTCCCTATTCATTTTCTTGAGTTTTTGCTCCTCAATTTGTTTGGCATGGACCATAAGACTTGAAATATTCATACTTGGGATAAGCATTGCCGAACGACATTCATTAACTACCAAGTCGGACACTCCCATCACAAATTTATTCATTCTAGCCCTTGAGTCCGCCACCATGGTTGGAGCATACTTGGATAGTTGGGTGAACTTTAGAGCATACTCTTTCACACACATACCCCCTTGTCTAAGGTTTATGAACTCTTTCATTTTTCGTTCCCTCAACTCTAGGGGAAAGAATCTATCAAGAAACTCCGATTTAAACGAATCCCATCCTATCAGGCCCGCTCCTACGGGTCTCTCACCTTTCCATTGATCATACTAAACTTGAGCCACATCTTTTAGTTGGTAGGCGGCTAGCTCCACCTTCTCCTCCGATGACACCCCCATAGCATCAAGCGCTTTGCAAACCTCATCGATGAACCTTTGGGGATCCTATTCCACTTTGGAGCCAAGAAACTCGAGAGGGTTCATCCTAGCAAAATCCCTCAATCTAGAAATAGTGGAATTCATATTAGGGTTCACATGAGTCCCAACATCTCTATTGGCTTGGGCCCTCATGGCTTGAGCCAATGTTAGGAAAGCCAACCTAATTTCCACATCCGTCATAGCCGGAGGATTAATCGGAGCTTGATTGACTTGAGTAGCTTGATTACCTTGAAGAGCTTCCTCATTCACATTGTCACCCTCCATTCTTCTTGTGTTAGCCCTTCGTGTATTCATTTACTAAAGACACAAGAGAAGGATTAGGAGAGGGACTTTTATAGAGTTAAACTTAAGGCACGACTAAAGAGTAATGAAAGAAGTGAAATTTTCTAAACATCTTATAGCCTCTCATTCATAAATGTGGTGCGCTTCACACTAATGAAAAAGACTCTACTAGACGTGGCTTATGAGACATCATCCTAGAATCATTCTAAACCTTTTGCTCTGATTCCCAAGTTTGTCACGACCCAAGGGTACCCCCTAGACGTAACAAGGCACATGGAACCCTGAAAGGCTCCATGTAAGCCACTTAGCATATCATGACATAAAGTAATAGAATAATAAGAATAAAAATGTATTTAAGCCCAAATGTCTTTATAAAAGAAAAGCGGAAGTCTAACTTGTCTCATTTAGTCATCTATTACAATTCATGAATCAAATATAGTGTCACAGCCACAACAACATAATCCGAATAGAAAGTACTAAAAAGAAACTCAAAATGGAATGTCCCATCCTCGAATCATGAGGACTCACCACAAGCAAGGAGAATAGTCAATCCAAGCTTGGACCAAAGGATAATTGCCTTAAGAACTGGAACCTATACTTTGGAGAAAATGTAGAAAAATATGGGTTAGTACAAAGATTGCACTAAGTATGATAGTCATGCACAAAACCATGAAAACATGCCAAAAAGGTACCTTTTAGTGAATGTATGCAATTTGTAAGTTAAAATCTCATTTAGAAGATAATGGAAGAGCATAAGTCATAAGCATGTTCATTACATAAAGTTACATCATAGGAGAACCATACCATTTGTACCCTCAAAGCATACTTGTGCAACGCATGAATAAGATTCCATAATACTACCTAAGATAAGTAAAGCTTATTGAGTAACCATCATTCATAATTCATGTTCTTGTTCATATTCTTATCATGGTGGGAATAGCCTTTACCGACATAGACCATATGAGCTTCACATGGAATCTGGTGTCATGCCCAACACCGAAAAGAGGTGTCCTACTTGCCTAATGTAGAACAAAAATGTATTAGTTTTTAGGTGGATCCACTAGCTAAAGACCTATGGGGCACATAGTATATGGGATAAGGAGATTGTTACTAGAAACCCCAACCTTACTTAACGGGGGAGCTTCCATCTCATGAGATTACTTTGAGAAACCTGGCCTTACTTAACGGTAGAGCCTCTACCTCATATTCAATATCCACTCGGTGCCAAGCATTATTTCCCACAATTACATGTTTATTCTTGAATTGAGTTCACTTGCATGAAAGAATACCTTAACCCTCTATTCAACACAATTCATAACATAACTCATAGATTCAATAGGTGAGAATGGACTTTCAACCTTAGAATCATCATATTGTGAGAAAAACTTTCACATCATGTTCATTATGTGTTTATGAGAATGACCTTTCAATCAACACATCAATAAAATTATAATCATGTTCATAAAGCATATACAATGAATCCACAATCATGTATAATTCTCATGTTTTACCCCTCTTGGGTCAAGGATTATATTCCATCCAATATATCTAGATTTACAACATTAGATATGGATAATAACATGATTCAATTAACTAAATTGCTACAAGCACAATCTCATAGTATTCTTCCTTCATCAAGTCACCCACATCACAAAGGCATAAATTGGGAAATATGGGATTCTTGGGAGATTTCATCATAAAACCATAACAAAACAATAATTCATTCATAATATAAAGTAATTAAATCAATAGAAACGTTTTTGAAAAGGAATCCATGACTTGGAGTAAAACCTCAACCTTTTTGGGGAAATTACAATGTTTGAAATAGAGTTTGGAAGGACTCCATGGATTAAAACTATCCATTGATGAAGGACTACCATACCTCAATGAAGAATCCTCATGAAATTGGGTGGAAAGGGCCTCTACTTGAAAACCTAGCTTGACTTTCTTCTTCTTCTTCCTTGGAGTTCTAGAGAGAAGATTTTTGGGGAAATTGATTTTTGATTTGGGAAGTTGGTAGTTATGATTTAGATGCCTTAGTTTAGGGGCTTAAAACACTTATATAGTTAGCCTAAAATAATACAAAACGACGTCACTTAATAGTTAATTAAAATGGAAAACCCTAAACTACCCCTCAACTAATTCGCAAAAGCTGCCTTCCTGGTGTGACCCGTGACCCCTAACCTACGGACCATGGATGGACCCATGACCGTGCTGGTGAAGCGTGGGTCGGGGTTCTGAAGCCTGTTTTGTGGGGCTTGACCTACGGACGCCTACACACTGCCTACCCACGGAGTGTGGCTTGACCCACAAGGTGTGGGTGCCCTCCGTCGGTCACTGCCTGGCAGCCTTCTAGGTCTCTTCCTCAAGGACCCATGGTTGGTCCTTGGGGTTCAGGCCTTGACGTTCTAACACGATCACATAAATTTTAAGGTATGGGGAGGTACTTTCAAGGCTCTTACCCTAACGTCAAGCAATAGCTTAGCCTACTAGTTTCTGGAGTGTTACAACGGATTTCTTAAGTACCGCCTCTTTCAATTCTACCAAAATAGGATCAAGGCCTTGCTTAGCCTTTACATCCATCACAAAGGATGATTCGGACCCATTATGAACCACGATACCACCCTTGGTAGAATCCACTAGTTGAACACCTAACCGGGCCAACCTATGAATATAACAAACCAACTCTTTCTAACCATCATCTACATGAGCAACACTTCTCATAGACAATCTACTAAGAGCATCCGCTACCACATTGGCCTTGCCGGGGTGATAAAGAACACTCATGTCATAATCCTTCAATAATTCTAACCACCTTCTTTCTTGAAGATTCAAGTCCTTTTGACTAAACACATATTGTAAGTTGTTTTGATAAGTAAACACATCAACATGAACCTCATATAGATAATGCCTCCATATCTTTAAGGGAAACACAATCGCCACTAATTCAAGGTCATGGGTAGGATAATTCTTCTCATGGATTTTAAGTTACCTTGAAGCATAGGCAATCAACTTACCATTTTGCATAACCACACATCCCAATCCAACTCTAGAGGCATCACAATACAACACAAAACCATCCGTACCTTCCGGTGAAGTCAACACTGGAGCGGAAGTAAGTCTCTTTCAACTCTTGGAAACTCTTCTCACAAGCTTCCGACCTCACAAACTTAGCTTTCTTTTGAGTCAAGGCCGTCAAAGGAGAGGCAAAGGAAGAAAACCCATCAACAAATCTTCTATAATAACCGGCCAAACCCAAAAAGCTTCTAATGTCCGAAGAAGTTAGAGGTCTAGGCCAACTTTTGACTGCATCTGTCTTCTTAGGATCCACCTCAATACCCCTACTTGACACAATATGACGAAGAAATGCTACGGACCTTAACCAAAATTCACACATGCTAAACTTTGTGAAAAAGTGATGGTCCTTAAGAACTTGCAATACAATTCTCAAATTGTCAACATGTTTATTCTCACTCCTTGAATAAATCAAAATATCATCGATAAACACTACCCCAAACATGTCAAGATATTGTCGGAATACTCTGTTCATTAAATCCATAAACACCGCCGGAGCGTTAGTCAAACCAAAGGATATAACTAGGAACTCATAGTGACCATATCGAGTTCGGAAAGCCGTCTTTCGAATATCTTCACCCCTTACCCTCAATTAGTGATAACCCGAATGAAGATCAATCTTAGAGAAATAACTAGCCCCTTGGAGTTTGTCAAACAAGTCATCTATCCTTGGAAGAGGATATTTGTTCTTAATGGTCACCTTGTTCAATTGACGATAATCGATGCACATTCTAAGAGACTCATCTTTCTTTTTCACAAACAACACCGGAGCACCCCATGGTGAGATACTTGGTTGAATATAACCCTTGTCTAATAGATCCTTCAACTGTTCTTTCAACTCCTTAAACTTGGCCGGAGCCATTCTATAAGGAGGAATGGAGATAGGTTGCATATCCGGAAGAAAGTCAATACCAAAATCTATTTCCCACTCGGGAGGAATACCAGGCAAATCATCGGGGAAAACTTCCGGGAACTCATTAACCACGGGAACCAACTAAAGAGAATGGGTTTCAGAATATACATCCCTCACCCTAACAACATGGTAAGAACAACCCTTCGAGATCATCTTCCTAGCTTTAAGGTAAGACACAAATTGACCTCTAGGCATATAATTTCCTCTTTTCCAATCTAAGATAGGCTCATTCGGAAATTGGAATCTAACCACCCGAAATCTACAATCAATAGAGGCATAAGATGCATGTAACTAATCCATACCAAAAATCACATCAAAGTCTAACATGTCAAGCTCTACCAAATCAACAAGAGTAACTATATGGGATAAGGAAATGTTACATCTTCTATAAACCCTCTTTGCCACCACAGAATCACCAACAAGAGTAGAGACAGAAAAAGGTTCTAATAACTCTTCCGGAGGAACATCAAACCTCCTTGCCACATAGGGCGTCACAAAAGATAAAGTAGCACCGGAATACAACAAGGCATATACATCAATAAGAAAGACTTTTAACATATCGGTCACCACATCTGAGGAGCTCTCTTGGTCACCTCGGGATTGAAGATCATAAAAGGGGTTTTGCTTTGGAGCATTGGAGTTTGAACAACTAGGAGGAGCTTGCTTGACCTCTTTCCCTTTAGCCGTAAGTGTTGGGCAATTCCTCAATTGATGGCCACTCTTTCCACAACCAAAACAAACATCCGTGCCGACTAGGCACTTACCATCATATTTCTTACCGCACTTAGCACAAGTAGGCCTAGCAATAGAAGATCCACTACCATTACCTCCTTGAGGTTTAGAGCTGGAAACCCTATCTTTGTTGACACATGGACACTAGAGGAGCCTTGGTGGGAAAACTTTTGTTTGAACCTTGGTTGACCTTGTCCATCGGAACTAGCATTGGAGAAGTTCCCATCACCGGTCCTAGATTTTTTCACCTCCCTATTCTTTTTGTTGAGCTTTCACTCCTCAATTTGTTGGGCGTGCACCATAAGACGTGAGATATTCATATCACCAATTAGCATTGCCATACGGCATTCTTTCTCTACCAAGTCGGACACTCCCATCACAAACTTATTCATCTTAGCCCTTGAGTCTGCCACTATAGTTGGAGCATATTTGGATAGTCGGGTGAACTTTAGGGCATACTCCTTCAAACTCATACCACCTTGACGAAGGTTAATGAACTCTTGCATCTTAGCCTCCCTCAACTCTAGGGGAAAGAATCTGTCAAGGAATGCCAATTTAAACAATTCCCATTCTACCAGGACCGCTCCTACGGGTCTCTCTCCCTTCCACTAATCATACCAGACTTGAGCAACACCTTTCAATTGGTAAGCGGCCAACTCCGCTTTCTCTACCGAAGTCACCCCCATAATAGCAAGTACTTTATAAACCTCATCCACACACTCTTGAGGATCCTCCTCCACTTTAGAGCCATGAAACTCGAAGGGGTTCATTCTTGCAAAATCTCTCACTCTTGAAGCTGCTGAATTCACATTAAGATTCACCGGAGCTACAACCTCTCTATTGACTTGAGTCGTCACGGCTTGAGCCAACATTTGGATAGTCGTCCTAATCTCCACATGAGTAACATTCTCAAGCAAAGGATCAACCAGAGCTTGAGGAGCTTGAGGAGGAGCTCCTTCATTCACATTGTCACCTTCCATTCTTCTAGCATTTTCCCTTCTAGAATTCATATCCTGAACAACATAGGGCAAGGATTAGAATAAAGACCTTACAGAGTTAAACTCTATCGCACGACTTAAGAGTAATGAAAGAAGTGTAGTTTCCTAATCATCTTGTAGCCTCTCATTCATAAATGTGGCGCTTCACACTTATGAAAAAGACTCTACTAGACGTGGCTTATGAAACATCATCCTAGAATCATTCTAAACCTTATGCTATGATACCAAGTTTGTCACGACTCAGGGGTACCCCATAGATGTAACATGGCACATAGAACCCCAAAAGGTTCCATGTAAGCCACTTAGCATACCATAACATAAGAATAGAACAATAAAGAGTAAAACACATTTCAAGTCTTAAAAATGTTTTTCATAAAAGAAAGCGGAAGTCTAGACTTGTCTCAATATAGCCATCTATTACAATACTTGAATGAAATAGGGACTAGCCCATACAACATGTCCAAATAGGGAAAGTACATAAAAGAAACTAGACATATGAAAATCCGTCCTCGAACCATGAGGACTCACCAAGCTCGGGAACACTCAAATCCAAGCTCTAGCAACAAGTATGATCTAATCTACTCTCCGACCCACTTTAAACTTTTTAGCATAAGTCATAGTCACTTTTAGCGAGGTCCAGTACTGTTGGGGAGTCGCCAAGTTCTCTTGGAGAGCTTCAGCTTCACATTTTATTTTATTTTTCTATATTTTTGGCATCTTCTTGCATATATTTGCCCTTGCCTTGTCCTTAAAGCTTCATAACTGCAAATCAATATTTTAGCATCAGAAATGGACATAAAAGGGGTATTGAATACATAGTTTGATGAACTAAAAAGCCTCAAATGAGTCTAAAATCTCCCACTCATCAATATGTTATTTATAAACTCAAATAAATTTCTTAAATACAAAGTAGAGGCCAAATTAAAATTGTAATTTTGTCAAACCCGTAACTTGGGCAATGTTATCAATTAATCGTAGTGAAATATAATTCTTTTTATTCACTTTTTTATTATATTATAGTAAAAAATTATGTATTTTAATATATAGATTAGGAGTGAGTAAATTTTGTAAAAGTTAAGCCTCACCATGTGGGAGTCCAACGGGAAGAATCTATTCAATTTCATACAACTTTGGAATCTGAGTCCAAGGTGATTGATTAGCATTTAGAGCATAAATACTTCCTTCCTCTCAAATTATCAGTCGGGATTCTTAAAAATAAAAAGGATAAATATACCCCTAAACTATTGTAAATGGTATCTAAATACCCTCTGTTATACTTTTAGGACACTGATGACTTTCCCATCGAAGTCATGGGCTGTATATACCCTTTGAACTAATGGAGGGACACATTTGATGATCTTAATGGCCTATCAAAATATTATTTATTTCTTATTTGCAATTAATAAACCCATCCTAACACCCATCCAGATAATTATAACCCAACCCCCCCCCCCCCAAAAGATCCACACCCAAATAAACCTCATTTTTCTTTCTTCTCTTTCCATCAACCAACAACAACCAAAAACTCAACGAACTAGACCCACCCCAGAACTCCACAACATTGTCGCGACTCCATCTTCTCTAAGAAGCTCCAAAACAAAACTATCCACACCTTAATTATAACCCAAAACCCCCAAGTATATATGCTCCTGTCTTGACTGATCGGTAGTCCTGATGAAAGTAGCACAAAAATAAGTAAATAACAATATGTTTTGTTTCAAGAAGGATAAGAGAAAATATAAGAGAAAGGATAGTGAGATTAGTTGGTTTATTTTGAACTCGATAGATATTAGTGAAAAATCATAACTGCCAAAATTGATTTTTAGTTGTATTATATTACACAACACTCAAATGACTATGAACTCAAATTTCACTATGGAAAAAGAAGGTTTGAAATTTTGCGATTAAAGATCCATTCGAGTTTGATGAATCTTTTCGCCAGAGCTGCTGGAGCAGTGATGAACGAGAGACTGGTGCATGGTGGACAGGTTTCATGGCGGCCGAAGGACGCTGTCTTGTGGATTTCATCGGAGCGAGGGAGGCTGCGTTTAGTAGCAGTTAGAGGTGGTTTTGTTTGTGAAGCTTCGCCAGAGAAGATGAAATCGTGTCGGTGTGATGGAGTTTCGGTGTGGGTCTTGTTCGTGGGGTGTTTGGTTGTTGTTGGTAGGGGGGAAAGTGAAGAAAGGAAAATGGGATTTATATTGGGTTATAATTTGGGGGTGAGTCTTAGTTATTTAGGTGGGTCTTTTAATTATGGGTAAAAATTAAATAAATTTTTGATAGGCCTTTAAGATTGAGACATATGTCCCTCTGTTAGTCCAAATGGTATATACACTCACAAAGTTGGACTACAATGACATCAGTTTCCTAAGAGTATAATGAAGGATAGTTAAATATCTTTTACGATCGTTCGAGAGTATATTTGTCCTTTTTTCCATTTTACAATAATTATCTCAAATTATTTAATATTTTAGAAGTTCTAAGTAAAAGTTAATTATTTTTCTGTTATATCTTTAGCAATAATTGTTACTCCCTCTGTCCAACAATAGGTGTCCACTATTGACTTGACACACCCTTAAGAAATAATAAATAATAAGGGTAATAATACTATATTATCCTTTGACTTTGTTAAATGCTTTGAGAAATGAGTTAGGTGAGAAATTGTATTTAATAACAAGGATAAAATTGAGACAAATGTAAATTATCTCTTGATTTCTAAATTGGACAAGTATTGTTGGACAACTATTTTTAGTATAGTAGACAATTATTGTAGGACGAGGGAGTCTTAAAGACTACAAATGCCCCAATACTAAATATTTATTAAAGAAAGATTATCTTAAAACATAAACTTTTTCCCCCGTCAACATCTACTTGTCCACTACACTAATGATAGTTGTCCAACAATATTTGTCTAGTTTAAAAAATCAAGAGATAATTTACCATTTTATGTCTATTTTACCCTTGGTATTAAATATCATTCAGTATTTAATATGTTTTTCAAAACATTCAATTTTATATACTCAAAGGGTAACATAGTAATATTATCCTTACCATTTATTGTTTCTAGGTGTGTGTCAAGTCAACAGTGTATAACTATTATTGAAGAGAGAGAGTAAAATACTCAAGTTCCTCCTAATTATTAGTACTCCCTCTAGTTCATATTAAGTGAATTATTGGGGAATGACATACCCCCTCTATTAATATTTACTTGTCCATTTTTTTATTGACACACCTATTAAGAAAATTTAAAGACTACTTTTCACTATTACCTTTTTGCTTATTCCTAAACTATTCTCCTAAAAAATATATACTCCCTATGTCCCCAATTACTTGTTCACTTTTCCTTTTTTGGTTGTCCCTAATTACTTGTGACAAATCAAGAAAGGACAAACTTTTTTTTCCTATTATACCCTTAATTAATTAATTTGAAAAATGTTGAAGTTTTTGAAAAGCTTAAGTTTTTAATCCATCTACTTCATAATTAATAGGGGTAAAATAGTAAACTCACTATGTCAATCATTATTTTCTTAATAGGTGTGTCAATTCAAAAGTGGACAAGTAATTAGAGACTGAGGGAGTAGTAATTAAGAATGCTAAACATAAAAAAGAATCACAATAATTTTCTTGAACTTTTAATAATTTTTTTATTTTAAACTATAAAAAATCTAAATAATTTAATATATATATAAAAGCATAAGCATTTTATATAAGAATAATTTGGGATAGAAGAGAGTAGCTCTTTATGAGCTTACTCGGAGATATACATAACCTCGGGACTTGAGCAGACTACTTTGTCAAGGATATTAGTATTTCGCAAAGTGGAGATTTGGGGTTTAAATTTCACCATCAATCAGTCTTTCTCAAACTAGTTACTACAATTAATTATGGTTGCAAAAACCAAAATGATAGGATTCTACTTTTCCTCTCAAAATAATGTTTACTTTTCTACGCTAGTTTGTTCTATATTAGTTGATCATACTAAAAATAATTATTTCATATTTGTTGTCCACTTTAATAAATTAAAAAAGTATTAATTATTTTTTTCTTATATTACCCCTGTAATTAATTATTTTTGAAAGTTATCACATTTGTTCATAAAATTACCAAAACGTTTTTTAAGGGGTGAAATAGTAAAATTATCTTATTATTTATAATTTCTTAATATGCGTGTAAAAAGGAAAGTGACCTAATATGAGATGGAGGGAGTACAAAAGAAGAATGTATCCTATAATACTCCCTCTGTCCTTCTTTATTTGTCCACTATATTAAAAATAGTTATCCAACAATACTGGTTCAGTTTGAAAAACAAAGAGATAATTATAATTTTGTGTCTTTTACTTTTGTCATTAAATACTTTTTAATATCTAAAACATTTTTCAAAGCATTAAATTTAATTATATCACCCTTATCATTTTTTTTTTAATACTTGTGTCAAGTCAATAGTGGACAAGTATTGTTGTATTGAGGGAGTAAGTGTTACTACTAGTATTCTAAAAAATTGAGAAAAAAATTAGTATTCTCTACGTTTATTTTTACTTGTTCACTGTAGTAATAATCAATTTTCCTTTTAGCATATTAAGAGAGAAATATTATGTATATTCCCCTTAACATTAATTACCTATTTAAAAATCATTTTTCAAGACAAAGTTATATATCAATTACTATGAATTTTGTTATAAAATGTTCATATTAATTACTATTCACTCCGTTCACTCTTACTTGTCACACTTTTACTTGGTACACCCATTAAGAAAATAATTATTGATATATGTATTTTACCAAACTATCCCTATTAAATGATGTCTTGAAAAAAAATTTGAAAAATAAGTACTTAATGTTAAGAGCAAAACAAGGAAAAAAATTACAATTGTCTTTTCTTGATATATCAAAATTGATAAGTAAAAATGAAAATTTATTTTAAGAATAAGTGACAAGTAAAAGTGAATGGAGGGAGTATTTTTTTAAAGGGTGTCTAAATCTAAAGTGGACAAACAAAAGTAAATAAATTTTTTCCAACTATACACCTGTATTAAAGAACTACTTTATAATAGTGCCCAAATCTCAAAACAATCTAATAAATATGGGTAATTTATTAATTTATATGTTTTATTTATTATTTTTATTAATGAGGGTGAAATGAGATAAAAGTAACATTTATTTTGTTACAGAGGAGTAAAAACCAAACAGTTTTGGTCAATAACATTTCTGGTGTTATAAGTTAAGTGTGATCAGTAATAAATTTCGATTAGATTTTACCTTTGTGCTAGTAAGTTGTGCAGTGCCACTTATTCCACGCTAGAAATACATGATTGTGGGAAAAGAAATCTTACTCTTCCAAGGCTTGTATTCTTCAAATTCATTTTTTGGCATTAGTCATATATAAAGAGTGTGTACTGTGTAGAGAGACTAGTCTTTCAACAATGTCATCTAGGATTTGGTTGTGGCTATGTGGCTATGGTTTGAAGAAGAACATTTTCCTAGCGTAATAGACAAAATGGTTAAGTTACCTAATAAAGTTATGAATTTGCTGGCTGAAGAAGGTGCTACTTGTTTAAAATGGCTCGAATCGAAGGTTTCCCCCTCTGATTCAGGGGACATGCCTCTTACTAGTACAATATTGAAAAGAAGAGTTTCATTCAACATGTCTTACCAACAAAGGTTCAGAATGATAAGTGGAATGAAGGAATTGCTGAACAAGGTTTGTGCAATTATATTTGCTGACATTTTACATCAAACCATACCAGCACAATCAACGCTACATCTGAATTCTCCTATTCTTGTTCCTGGATTCCCTCATACAACATTTGGAACCATAACGGTTGTTCCAAGATCCTTAGATTCAACAATTCCTAGCACAGGATTATGGGGTTGGCCATTAAAAAATGATGCACCAGTGGATGATAGGACTATGTTTTTAACATTTTCAAGGGGATTTCCAGTTACTGAAGGTGAAGTGAAGGAATTGTTCAATTCGAACTATGGGATTAATTGTGTTGAGAAAGTTCATATGGTGCCATCTGCGTCTTCATCACAGAATTCTCTCTATGCTACAATGGTTGTTCGCCATGTTTCAACTATTGATCACATTTTATGCAGTGGATCCATTGCTAAGTTTAGGATTAATGGTAAACATGTTTGGGCAAGGAAATATGTACGTAGAGAGCACCTTGATAAATTTTATTAATTACTAAACTACACATTAATACAACTACTCTACACATGTGATGAGTGTTAAAGAAATATATTAAACTTTCTGCTACTCTCATTTTCCACTTCTTTTTAATATATATATTTGCAGAATGTTGTTTACCTTATAACAGCCATCGAGTCAGAATAACAGATTGTCTTCGTCGAAATCCTTATAACTGCCAACAAAAGAATTTGTCCCAGGTCCACTTGAAATCACTAGATGTATTTGCTTAGTGTGTTCCGTTTCAAAAGATTATAAGAAACCAGACATTCTTGTTCTCATACCTGTGGAATAATGTGTATGGTTCCTCTTAACAGAGGGAAGAAAGGCAACTAAAGGAAAAATAACTGCTTTTTTTTTTGTGTATTGTTAGTGTTAGAGTGGGTTATAATTGCTATGTAACTTCCTTCACTCTTATCTTCACTAATGGGGTCGGCTGAGTGCACATAGGCGACCCACCCAAAACAAATATCCTACGTCTTCCACATTGCACATGGTGAGCTAGTCCAAACCAGCATAATGCTAATAGCATACATACTTCATACTGACAAAACGTTAGTGGGATCTGTGAGAATCAAGGGCTATACCATCTAAGGTTTTACATTTGATTCATGTAGGAATCCTACGACAAATTAGAAAGAATTCATTACTAATATGAGGATCTTACTACTCGCAATACACCAAATGTATTTCACTAGTTCAGTAGTTCTTTTTCCGATCCACCATCCATTAAACAGGTGAACTCGAGTTCATGTTTAACTTTATATTCACAATTACACTTGACATCCTTATGGTAAATGTAATGGCTGAACTATGTATATAAGTTAAATTATTAATTTTAATTGTCTTCCCTTTCTACTACAATCTGTCTCTTTCAAATCAAGTGATTTCCTAACCATGTATTGCATTGACGAATCAGTCATAACTATTATTGGCATGCTAAAGTAGCAACAACTATTGAAACATCAAGAAACAGTCAAAGATCAAAGGGTTTTTCAATGAAAATGTTAGGATCGAGAACTCGGGAAATGCATAATTTAGTCAAACAATGTTATAATGACAACAATAAAGGTAATAGTAAGTTGACATTACTGACAATAAAGCAAATAAAGAAGACACAAATTTAACGTGGTTTGGTCGGTATGACCAACTCCATAGGCAGGGAAGAGCAATTTCACTATATCAACAAGAGTACAAATGTAACACCCCAAAAATTTTAACCCAAAATCCAACTTTGAAAATTTCTGCAGTTTGGTGTCACAAAAGCTTTTCTACGGCCCGTAGAAGTATCTACTGACCGTAGACGGGTTCATGGAACCAGGCCCTTAAAAGTTGGTTCTCTGGTCTAAGTTTCACAGACCGGACTACGGGTCGTAGAACCTTCTACGGTCCGTAGAAGGCCTCGTGGAAACCAAGTCTTTAAAGACACTCCCAGTAAGCTTCTGATGAGCGAGCAGGACGACCCGTAAAAGTTTCCAAGAGCCCTAGAAAACGTCCGTAATCCCCAACTTCAGAAATCTAAAAATCTCAGCATGTTCCTACGAGAGGGTCTATAGCTCGTAGACTTTTGTACCGACAGTAGTTGGCCTTCTGTAGATTGCTTATGTCAGTTTTTAGGAGGGGTTATTTAAGTCTTTTTCCACCCTTTGTATATCTAAACCCCAACATTTTTACACCTAATTAAGTTCATAAGAATCCCCTAGCACAAAGATGAGTTGGAAGCTTCCTGACCAATTAAGTTTTGATATAAGATTCTACTTAAGTCAACTTCAAATGACCATATCTTTTTGAAGAGTTAGGTGGCCCATAACCTATCAAATTAAATTTATTTGAGTATTCTATCCAACTCCAACATTGCATCAATCAGAGTTCCGCGTAAATAGTTATGATAACTTTACTAACCTGATACAGTGCAGTGACAATTTAGCCAAAGGAAAAAAAATTAAAAGGATTGTTTTGTCTTTTTACAACTAGAAAAACCCTAAACAAAATTCTTGACTCTTAAAAGACCGTAAACAATAAAAATTTCTTCTCTTAATTCCCCATTCTCTTCTCTCTCAAACCCCAAGGCAAAATCTGAAGGAAAATTCGAAACATAAAATTTTCAAGCAAGATTCCTTTGAATCATTTTAAAGATTCTTCTTCGGGGTACGTCCTTCTCCAATAATTTTATTCTCTCTAATTCAAATTCTTTAATACAATTATGAATCATTAATGAAAATCTTAATTTTTGGCTATAGGATTTTTAAGAAACTAATTCAAGAATCTCAAGAAAGATTTTCTTGATCGTTTTTCTTCAAGCTAGGGTTTCAAGTCTTCTAATCAGGTTCTTCTTCAAATTTCTTCAAGAACATTGTTCTTTCAGGTATGTAAGGCTATCCATAGTATTGGACTAGTTCGTCTTCAAGCCCTACATCTCAATCCAGTCAGCAACAAGTTGAATCTAGGGTTATGCCCTCAGTTTTATGAAATTCTTATATTATGAGATTTTAATACTTTATGCATTAAAATTCTTGAATTATTCTTCATGCCTATAGTTCCACATGAATCCTATGTATTGAGTTTTACTAAAAGTATTTCGAACAATAATTTTCCTTACATTGTTGGAAATTAAAGGGAGTTCAAGAGAAAAGATTTAAACATTATTTTCAAAAAGAATTTAAGGGAACTTAAATCGTTCCGAATGTATCGTATTTTTATTGAAAAAGAAAAGCTCTATTTTCAGAATGACATTAAGAGTATTCAGAGTATTTCAGAAAGATTTAGTACAACTTTAGTTACCTCTTAAGGAGGCCTTTTGAGAAATTTTCTCAACCTAGAGAGAACTTTACGTGAGCGTACAGTCATATTTTAGGAGTAGTATTGGGTACTAATTTAGGATAAGAGCTAAAATAACTCAAACTCCATAACCTAAACTGCCTACATATATAGGATCGTATCGCAAGATATATGACTCCTCACATGCCTCAATAAGGCTTTTTAGGGGATCCATCAGTTCGGTTACATCCTATACTCCGACAAGGTATATGGTAGCTCTGGCAATATGGTTAAAACGGTGTATTATCATGAGGCTTATAATGATGGGTTTCAGTTAGATAAACTCCCAGTAAAGTAAAATAACGTGTATAGATATTCCAGTTCAATGTTTACTACTATTGCATCCTTAGAGCATTAAATAATTTTAATCATGATTTATATTATTCTTCAGTTGATTTACTTTTAGTCTTTCAGTTCAGTTATTTGATTTATTCGGCACTACCACGCACTCGTACATTCATTGTACTTATGTAATTCGACCTGCATCATTTTCATGATGAAAATTCAGGTACTTAGGATCATCAAAAGAAATTTAGTTGAGATCATATCATCCACTCGTCAGCTTTTTGTGAGGCCTCCTTGCTTTCAGAGGACTCCACTCTTATAATATTGTTAGTAATAGGAGTTTAATGTGTCATGGGTCTTGTGCCGACACATCTCTTTATATAGTAGAGGTTTCATAGATAGACAACCTTGATCAGTCTTGAAGTATTCAATTTTAGATGTTTTATTTAAAATTTTATACATCATACACACTATTTTGAGATAGTTTTGAGATTCAATAAACTTTTTAAAACATTTTCTTCAATTTTTTTGCTTGTGTATGCTTGAGGTTGTCTTCCGCTTAGTAGTTAGCCAAGACAAGGGTTTGCTTGTGTAACACCCCGTTGTCTAGTAGACCATCTAGGGCTAAGTTTGAGGGCTACAAGTCAAGACTAGAGGGCATGAGCCAAGGCAAAAGGGGCAAGGGCCAAGGCAAGAGCCAAGGCTGCCCCATGCTTGCCATGGCACTGCCCATGACCACGAGAGCCTTCACGGCTCATGGTGGCCACCAAGGATCGTGGTGCCACCCGTGGTGGTGAGGCAGTGTTCCCCTCAAGGCTGCCCAAGATGGCCTCCTCCACACGATCCACTTCACGGCTCGTGAAGGCATTGACAGCTCGTGGGAGTGGCCGTTAAGGTGAATTCAACTTTTGGGAAGCCAAGCTACTGTACCATGGACCACGAGAAGGACCACGGACAGTGGTCTTGACCACGGCCCGTGAGCCCTATTGTGGCACCTGGCACCAAGCTGCCTAAGTGAGGGCAAAATAGGAAATTCCTTTTTTAGCTAGTATTAAGTGGGGTCGTTTTTTATAGAATTTATACCCCTATATAATTTATTTTAACCCTTTAAACACCTCAATTAACTCATTATTTCCCAAGACCCAAATCAAATCCCCAAAAGCTCTCCTCTCAAATATTTCTCTCTCTAGAAAACTCAAGAAAAAGAAGAAGAAGAAGAAGAAGAAGTGGGTCAATCTAGGTCAAGTCTCCATTGTTTAAAGCTTGGTAGGCTTTGTAATCAAGGAATGATGGCTTATTCATTCATGGACGCCTTTCATCCATGAAGCCCCCATGTTTCCCCCAATTGTGAAGATGAATCCCCAATTCTAATTAGGATTCCTTCGTATATTGTGGGTATTTTTGTATGTTGATTGATGAGTCAGAGATTTGGACTCATTTAGGGCTTTGTTTATATAGATTTAGTGTCCTCAAATACTTAATTTGTGCAATAAACTGATTTTAAATCCTTGATTTTCAGGTATATGAATTGAATCGCCTAAGTCTTCTCTGATTATTTTTAGGATATGGACCGTCAAAGAGCTTATGGGAGAATGTCACTCCCCGAAGCAACCCCAAAGGTGAAAATACGGAAACTAGGATCACGATTGACCCCAAGCTATTCCTGAGCTGGCATATCATAAGCGTACTTAAAAGAAATACTGTGCGGAAGGATAAGACATAAGATAAACTGAAATGATGGGGAACGCATAATCTAAATTTAAATATATAATACTGAATAAAGGTTTTAATGATACTGGAATATCAAACTCAACTAAAGCTGAATCTAATCTATGTCTGAAATAAGCCTCTAATTGACTAGAGATACTGGGACATGCCCCCAGCTAACTCTAGAAAATACTGAAAACTGAAGTAAAAAGACTAACTATAGAAACATGTCTGTTGTCCTCGAAGGATGAGGACTCACGACTGAAGCTGCTGAGCTGGATATCGGGAACAGATCTATGCGTGTTTAGTATGCTAAGGACCTGAACCTACATCACGAGAAGATGTAGCGCAGAGTATGCGTCAGTACTTGAAAGGTACTGAGCATGCAGGATAAGATAAATTTGAACAATATATACATAAATGAAATGAAGCATACTGAGCAATGATATAATCTGAACATAATAAAGATACTAAGATATACTGAATATAACTAAACTGAATGCAATGACCAAGTACATAAAACTGAAAAATGAGAATGTAACTGGTAACTTGGTCAGTACATTAGAATCTAACTGTGGGAGCTACTATTTACCGACATAAAACCAAATGAGCTAAATGTGGAGTCCGATGTATAGAGGCATGACTGGAGCTAAATGTGGAGTCCGATGTATATAGCTAAATGTGGATTCCGATATACGCCCCATCGTGAGGACCCAACATACCTTGCTAAGGGTATAGAGGCATGACTGGCGTGCTCACTAAGTATAATGCCCACAGAGGGGACTTAACCTATGGGGGCACGTAGTTCTGGGACTATGAGCGTGACTGACCCTACTCCAACTCGATATTAAGCCTACTCCCAATAGAATGTATAAAATACCACATAACTAAAATAACTGGATAGCTCAAGATTCTGACATACTAACTGAAAATGCAACATTTAGTACTGATAATGAAACATTTATAAACTGATACATGTATATTTGTATAAACTGACCTAGCAAGTGTAATTCATGAACTAAACGAATCAACACAACTAGGGTTCAGAATTTCATGCAAGAATTAAGCAATATAGTTACGAAAATGTAATCTTCTGATTAGGATTAATATTACAGCTAAAACCCAACGATTTCTAAAGATCAAGAAAACCCTAAGTCTAGATAATTTGAAGGGAATCAAGAATCTGACTGAAATCCAGTAACCTAATGGGTGAAAGGAACCCACTAGTGAAATCCCACATGCCTGGTGACGAATTTCACAGAAAAATCTTTCGATTTCGGTGCTGTAATGGATGAAACCTTAAAGCATTCTTGGAATAGGGTTGCTCGACTTCTTTCTCCTCTTTTTGTTTTAATTGGATGAATTTTGGAGAATGAATTGACTTGGGTAAGTTCTAACTAAGTTTCTTGGCTAAAACTGACAAAAAATACGTAGTTTAGTGGTCTAACGCATAGGGAAAAGAAAAAACGACCCCTGACTTAAAAGTTGTCGGGGGTCACCAACTTACCATATCGACGGACCGTGGTTGGACTGACGGTCTGTTTTGGTCAGCCGTCGTTCCGCGACTGGGAGTCGGATCTGGGGGGCTTGATCCACGGACCAGAACCACAGCCCGTGGTCTGACCTACGGTCCGTGAGTCTGGCCGTGGGTCAACCCTTAGACAAATGTTTTGGACTTTTCTGGGAGGGACTGCAGGTGGCCATCCACAGACCCCCACCTACGGTCCGTGGGTGATGCCCGTCGGTGGCACCTGCAACTTCTGAAATCTGTATTATGGTCTGTCTAGTATACGTAGTGTTACATTATCTCCCCCTTGGGTACATTCTTCCTCGAATGAAGACTAGACTAGCTAAATAAGGAAGGAAAGAGCTGCAAACCCTACCACTAAGTACGGGTAACTGAAATCTATTTGAACTGTGTTCCAAGAACATGTAAATACGCTGAAAATGCAAGACTAACTGAAGGAACAAAATACTAAGACTGAATTCATGCAAGAGTAAACTGAGAGACTGTAGAGGAACTATTACCTCAGGCTGGAATGGAATCGGAAGGAAAGAGATGAGGATACTTGGCCTTCATGGCTGCTTCTGCTTCCCAAGTAGCTCCCTCTACTGACTGACTCCTCCACAAAACCTTTACTGAAGCGACTTCTTTGTTTCTCAACCTTCGAACCTGACGATCAAGAATCTCAACTGGCACCTCTTCATAAGTGAGACTATCCTTCACAGCCACACTCTCTAACGGTACTATGGATGCTGGGTCACCCACACACTTCTTCAGCAATGAAATGTGAAAGACCGGAAGGACGACGACTAGTTCTACTGGCAACTCTAACTCATAAGCTACTTTCCCAATACTTTTCAAGATTCTGTAAGGACCTCTATACCTGGGACTGAGCTTCCTCTTCTTGCCAAATCTCATCACCCCTTTCATAGGTGACACTTTCAGGAAAACCCAATCATCAATTTGGAAATCCATGTCCCTTCTCCTTACATCTACATAGGACTTCTGGCGACTCTGGGTTGTCTTAAATCTATCTCTGATGAGCTGAACTTTTTCCATAGCCTCATGAACCAAATCTGTCCCTATCAAGGCTTCTTCACTTACTTAAAACCAACCAACTGGAGATCTACACCTACGCCCATACAATACCTCATAAGGAGCCATCTGAATGCTGGAATGATAACTGTTATTGTAGGAGAACTCTATAAGAGGAAGGTGATCATCTGAACTACCCTTGAAGTCGATCACGCAAGATCTCAACATGTCCCCTAAAGTCGATCAAGAATCTCAACTGGCACCCTTCAATTGATGTAATATTGGATCACTGTCTTGTTTATCCTTAACCTCCGCTACTAATGAAGATTCTGAGCCATTCTGAAGTTTAACACCACCATCTGATATGCTCATAAGGCAAACTCCTAAGCGAGCAAGACAGTGAACATCTTTTTCTAATTCCCTTCTTTATTCCTCAACATGCGCTACACTACCCATAGATAGTCGTCTAAGAGCATCAACTACTGCATTGGCCTTACCAGGATTGTAAAGCACTTTCATATCATAGTCTTTGAGGAATTAAATCCATCTCCTATGGTGAAGATTTAACTCTTTCTGGGTGAAAACATGGTGAAGGCTTTTATGGTCTGTGAACACATCTACGTGAACACGATACAAATAATGTCTCCAAATCTCTAGGGAAAATACTACGGCTGTAAGCATGTGGTCATGAGTCAGATAGTTCTTCTCATGCACCTTAAGCTGTCTAGAAGCATCAGCTATAACCTTACCTCACTGCATCAACACACAACCTAGGCCGACTCTTGATGCATCACAATAGATCACAAAACCGTCTGAACCCTCTAGTATAGTCAAAACATGAGCTGTAGTCAACCTAGTCTTGAGTTCTGCAAAACTCTTCTCACACTTATCTGACAAGTGAAACTTAACCTTTTTCTAAGTCAACTCAGTCAATAGAGAAGCTATGGATGAAAATCCTTTCACGAACCTTCTGTAATAACCAGCCAAACCCAAGAAACTTCTGATATCTGTAGGAGAGGTTAGTCTGGGCCATTGTTTCACTGCTTCTATTTTCTGAGAATCCACTTGGATCCCTTCGCTAGACATTAAATAACAAAGGAAAGTAAATAATTTTAACTAAAACTCACATTTGCTAAACTGAGCGAATAACTGGCGATCTTTGAGAGTCTGCAGGATAACCGTCAAATGAGTCGCATGTTCTTCCTCATTCCTAGAGTAAATGAGGATATCATCAATAAAGACGATAATAAAAAAATCTAAATACTGCTTGAACAGCCTATTCATCAAATCCATGAAAGCTGCAGGAGTATTGATTAGTCCAAATGACATAACTACAAATTCATAATGACCATACCGAGTTCTTAAGGCTATTTTCGGGATGTCATTATCTCTAACTCTGTGCTGATGATAACTGGATCTGAGGTCTATCTTCAAAAAATTACTAGCACTCTGAAGTTGGTCAAACAAGTCATCAATCCTGGGGATAGGGTACTTATTCTTGATTGTGACTTTTTTGAACTGCCGATAGTCAATGCACATCCTGAGAGAACTATCTTTCCTTTTAACAAACAACACTGGTGCACCTCATGGGGAAATACTGGGTCTGATGAAGACCTTATCTAGAAGGTCTTTCAACTGCTCTTTCAATTCCTTAAGCTCAGCTGGAGCCATTCTGTAAGGAGGAATAGAAATAGATTGGTTATCTGGAAGGAGATCAATTCCAAAGTTGATTTCCCATTCGGGAGGAACTTAGGGAAGATCTTCAAGAAACACTCCTGGGAACTCATTAACTACTGGGACTGACTCAAGAGTTAGGGTTTTGGAGCTTGAATCCTTAACCCGAACTAGATGATAAAGATAACCCTTAGATATCATCTTTCTTGCCTTAAGGTAAGAAATGAATCGACCCATAGGCGCTAAGCTACTACCCTTCCATTCTAAGATTGGTTCGTCTGGCAACTGAAAACAAACGATGCTAGTTCTACAATCGACTGAGGTATAATAGGAATGTAACCAATCCATGCGTAGAATGATATCAAAGTCTACAATTTCTAACTCTATAAGATCTTCTGAGGTGACTTTCTGAGAGACTCTGACAGGGCAATTTTTGTATACCCGTCTAGCTATAACTAGGTCACCGACTGGAGTAGAGACTGAGAAGGGTTCTGAGAGGATTTTGGGAATGAAACTGAAACTGACTGCTATATAAGGAGTTACAAAGGGAAGACTAGCCCCTGGATCTAACAAGGCATAAACATCTAAGTTAAAGACTCAAAACGTACTAGTGATCACATAAGAAAAATCTTCCGGATCCTGGCGAGCCTGAAGAGCATACAACCTATTCTGGCGCTGACCACCACCTGTACCAGATGAAGCACCCTGCAGAGTTGGGCGAACTGCTAGTGCTGCTGGAGCTGTAGACTGAGCCCTACTATTGTTATCTCCTTGACCCTGTTTCGAAAAAGGGCAATCCCTTAACCTGTGACCAGTCTGACCACACCCAAAACATCCTTCCTTTCCTGTAAGACACTCTTTCGGATGGTTCTTACCACACTTTGGACAAGTTGGGTAGGTGCTAGTACCTGAAACGCTTTCCTGAGAATTAGAGCCTGATGCCCTACCTTTCTGATCCTGTCGGAACCTGGAAGATGGAACACTAGCTGGTGAAGGTGCTGGAGCTGAAGATTTCTGCTGAAACTGTGAGCGATTTCCACCACCCAATTTATGTTTCGAATACTCAGAGTTTCCTGTCCTAGCCTTTTTGTTCTCCTTAGATTATTCCCTAAGCGTGTCTCAATCAACCTGCTGAGCATGAGTCATGAGCCTAGAGATGTTCATATCTTCTAGCAACAAAGCATTTCTACACTCTATTCTCACAAAGTCAGATACGCCAAATAGAAACTTACTTATCTGAGCCCTGGAATCGGCAACAATGTGAGGAGCATACCTGGAGAGCTGGGTGAACTTAAGTCCATACTCTTGGACTGTCATCGAACCTTGCCTCAAATTCATGAATTCCTGAGCCTTAGCCTCCCTCAAATCTCTTGGGAAGAACCTGTCCAGAAAAGCTCCAGTAAGAATTCCCAAGTGACAGGAGCTGCATTCTCACCCCTATTTTCTTTCCACTACGTGAACCATATGTGAGCTACATCCTTGAGCTGGTAGGACACCAACTCTACCCTATCATTTCCAGTCACTTGCATCACTCTAAAGATTTTCTTGACCTCATCAATGAAGTTCTAGGGATTCTCACAAACTTGCGACCCTAGAAACTCAGGTGAATTCATCCTAACAAAATCACGAACTCTGGCTGCCACTGATCCACCACTATCATTTGCAGGAACTGGAACCTGCTAAATATTCTGGTTGGTCACACTCTGAGCCAAGAGCTGAATGGCGTTCTGAAACTCAGCATTCAAAATTCCGGATCTGGGACTAGAGGAGCTGCGTTAGCATTGCGGGCATTCGCATTCCCTTGGTAATCTGTACGAGGAAGCATGATCTGAAATGTATAACGATGGATTAGAAAGAAAGATCATACCAACGCACGATAAGAAAATCAAGAAAGTGAAGTTTTCCTAAAACACTTCGTAGCCTCCCTCTCATTAGATGTGGTGCATTTCACATCCATGAAAAGGACTATACTTAGTGCGGCTTTTCAGACATCCTAGGACACTTAAACTTAAGGCTCTGATACCAAGTTTGTCACTCCCCGAAGCTACCCCCAAGGCATAAACACGGGACCTAGGATCACGAGCTAACCTTGAGCTGGCATATCATAAGCGTAATTAAAAGAAATACTGTGTGGAAGCACAAGACATGAGATAAACTGAAATGATGGGGAATACCTATTCTAAATCTGAATGTATAATACTGAATAAGAGTTTTAATGATACTTGAAAATCAAACTCAACTAAAGCTGAATCTAAACTATGTTTGAAATAAGCCTCTAATTTACTAGAGATACTGGGACATGCCCCTAGCTAAATCTAGAATATACTGAAAACTGAAGTGAAAAGACTACCTATAGAAACATGTTTATTGTCCTCAAAGGATGAGGACTTACCACTGAAGCTGTTGAACTGGAGATCAGGAACCGATCTATGCGTGATCTGTATGCTGAGGACCTGAACCTACATCACGAGAAGATGTAGCACAGAGTATGCGTCAGTACTTGAAAGGTACTGAGCATGCAGGATAGGATAAAGTTGAACAACATATACATAACTAAAATGAAGCATACTGAGCAATGATATAATCTGAACATAATAGAGATACTGTGATATAATGAATATAACTAAAAAGAATGCAATAACAAAGTACATAATATGCTGAAGCTGAATACTGAGAATGTAACTGGTAACCTGGTCAATACATTAGAATCTGACTGTGGGAGCAACTATTTACCGACATAAAACCACATGAGCTATATGTGGAGTCCGATGTATACGCCCCATCGTGAGGACCCAACATACCTTGCTAAGGGTATAGAGGCATGACTGGCGTGGTCACTAAGTATAATGCCCATAGAGGGGACTCAACCTATGGGGGCACGTAGTTCTGGGACTATGAGCGTGACTGACCCTACTCCAACTCGATATTAAGCCTACTCCCAATAGAATGTATAAAATACCACATAACTAAAATAACTGGATAGCTCAAGATTCTGACATACTAACTGAAAATGCAACATTTAGTACTGATAATGAAACATTTATAAACTGATACATGTATAGTTGTATAAACTGACCTAGCAAGTGTAATTCATGAACTAAACGAATCAACACAACTAGGGTTCTCAATTTCATGCAAAAATTAAGCAACTTAGTGAAGAAAACATAATCTTCTTATTAGGAATAATCTAACGTCTAAAACCAAATGATTTCTAAAGTTCAAGAAAACCCTAAGTCTAGATAATCTGAAGGGAATCAAGAATTTGATTGAAATCTAGGGACCTAATGGGTGAAAGAAACCCACTAGTGAAATCCCACATACCTGGTGATGAATTTCATGTAGAAATATTTTGATTTTGGGACTGGAGTGGATGAAACCTTGCTGCGTTCTTGGACTAGGTCTGCTCGACTTCTTTATCCTCTTTTCATTCTAATTGGATGAATTTTGGAGAATAAATTGACTTAGGTAAGTTCTAATTAAGTTACTAGGTTAAAACTGACCAAAACTACGTAGTTTAGGGGTTAAACTACATATTTTAGGGGTCTAACGCATAGGAAAAAGACCAAACAACCCAACTTAAAAGCTGTCAGGGTCACCGATGGACCAGACCGACGGATCCTGGTTGGATAGACCGTCCGTTCTGATCGGCCATCGTTCATCGAATGTGAGTTGGATCTGGGGGCCTTGATCCACGGACCAGGACCATGGCCCATGGTCTGACCTACGGTCGATGAGTCTGGCCGTGGGTTGACCCTTAGATAATTTTTCTAGACTTTTCTGGGAGGGGCTGCAGGTGGCCATCCACGGACCCCCACCTACGGTCCGTGGGTGGTGCCCTTCGGTGGCACCTGTAACTTTTGAAATCTGCATTCTGGTCTGTCTAGGATACGGGGTGTTACAGAGAAGGAATGTGAGTGAAAATGTGGAGCCAGAGGTTCACCAAGTTCCGGTTGACCCTTTTGGCGAGCAAGTGACTCATGCTGAATTCTGAGCTGCTTTCCAAGTATTTTCGAAAGCTATGAATGCTCAAGAAAAATAGAGAAGCCTTTGCTTTTCATGAACCCAAATGTGGGTACGGTGGAAACAATGAGAAGAGACTTCACTAGGATGAATCTCCTAAACTTCCATTGTTCCAAGGTTGATCAAGATCCTCAAGAGTTTATTGATGTGGTGTATAAGATATTGGGAATTATGGGACTATCTATGTTAGAGAATGGGGAGTTGTCCGCATATCAACTCAAGGGTATTTCTCATGTTTTGTTTTAACAATGGAAAAGGTAGTGGGGGTTGTGCGGGTCCTCTTGATTGGGAGAAATTTAAAGGAGATTATCTGGATCATTTCTTTCCTTATAACATGAGGGAGGCAAAGGTACTTGAGTTCATTAATCTCGATCAAGGCAATATTAGTGTGAAGGAGTATTCTTTGAAGTTCAGTAAAGTTTTCTAAGTATGCTCCAACTATGGTTGCCGACTCTAGGGAAAGGATGAGTAAGTTTGTGTCAGGTGTATCTAACTTAGTTGTCAAGGGGTGTCGTACAACTTTGTTGATTATGGAGATCAATATCTCTCGTTAGATTATACATTCCCAAAAAATTAAATAGATAAAGTTCAAGGAAAGGCCAAGAGAGTCCAAGAGGGAAAGGACAAGTGATGGTGACTTTTCTCATTCTAGGTCCAACAGATAAGATCGTTCTACATTTGTAACTACTCAAGTTCTAAACTAGTGGAAGTACCAACAAAACAACAGAAGGCCCATGGACTGACATACGGAATGTAGGTGGGACCGTGGATGGCAAGACCAAAGTTTTCTAAAATTGCCTAGTCCCGTTACTTTTATACGACAACCCAGGATGGTCCGTCATTCAATGCATGAGTCGTAGGTAGGTCTCGTAGGTGATTTCCAGACTTAGAGAAATTTAAGAATGAAAAGTTGGGACCCCCCGCATTGATGTACGGTCCATAGGTGGACCCACGACCCGTATACGGGGTCCTCTCATTCAGCGTCCAAAGTTGGTGGTCTCGGAACCCACCAACGGTCGACCAGGACTGACCATGGTGTGATCTAGGGACCGTAGGTTAGGCCATTTGTGAGGGTTCGACAGTTTTTTTAAATGGGCATTTGGGTCTTTTCCTAATTATTCTAACCCAATACTATGTCATTTTACGTTCTACTATAGATCTTATATAGACATTTTTAGCCCCCAAATTTCCCCAATTGAACGTATTCTTCTAAATTCTCAAAGTTGATCAAAGTTCTTCCCCAAATAATTTTCTCTCTAAAAGCTTGATGAAGAAGTCTAGGGTTTCAAGGTCAAGCCTTAAAATTCACCATTGATTGTAAGCTCTTGGCATCAGGGTATGATAGTCTTCACCTATGAAGCTCTATCCTCCAAGGGTTCCTAAATTCTAAAATTTTGCAAAGTAGAATCTCTAATGGAAGTTAGGGATTATTTTACTCAATTTCTTGGGTTCCTTTGATTTATGATCCAATTGATGGTATTATATTTTCTTATGCATGAATTGAAGTAATTGCATGCTTTTAAGTTGAATTCCCATGAACCCATGCTTAACCCATATTTTCTAAACTATGATGATCAAAAGTGGGTTTTAAGTATGAAAGATGAATTTATGAAGATATGCATGTTCGTATGAAAATTGATGAAAAAGATTTAAGGTTGCTTTGAGAGTGAAGCATCAATTTTGTTGTAGTTGTGAAAGGGTTTTCTCACATAAAATATTCTTAGCTTTTAAAGGTTTTCTCAACTATACTCTGAATTAATAACTAAGAGTTATTCTAATGAACTCTAGCTTTGATTTGTTAATTGATGTGTCCTTCCATGGATGATGGGACAAGAGGCGATTACCCATGTCCCTTAAATATGATTGATGACTATTTTGTGGGAGTTATGCTAAGCACCGAGTGGACAAGTTGCGATTACATGTGTCCCTTAACTATGTGACACTATGGGTTGTCTTAGAGAGAAATTAGTTAGTGGATCCACGTAAGCTAGAAGTTAATTTTCCTTACCCTGGTAAGTAGGACGCCCATTTTCGTTCTTGGGTAAACACTGGATTCCATGTTATAGCTCACATGGTCTCTATGTCGGTTAAGGCTAACTCCCACAATAATACTGAATTATGGTTACTTCAATAAGTATCTCACATGTGTTAGAAAGATGATATTTACTGGTATTGACCGTGATCCGGATTTCTGTTTTTCTAACCTCTTATCCTATGTTTTGACTTGGTCTTTGCATGTCATGTAAATTCCTTTAGCATTTTTTATAACTCTTATGCATTTCTACCATACTTGATAAATTCGTTGTACCAATGCATTCTGTTTCCTAAATTCTTTAAAATGTGGGTCCGACACATCGATCCCTCATCCTCGTGGCTAGTGATAACTTTAGTAGTTGTTCAAGACCGGTGAGTCCTCATATTCTGAAGACCGAACCTTTTATTCCTTATAGTCTTTAATTTTCAGATATTGTATGTGATGCATGAGTTATGTCCCAATAACTCTTGATGTAATAGATGGCTTTGAGACTATTTAGACTTCCACTTCATTTTCGTGTCTAACATTTTATGAAATAAACTATCTTTTATACAGTATTATCTTGTATAATGTATGCTAAGTGGCTTGTGTAGGGCCTCTCGTGGCCTTATGCACCATTTCACATCTAAGGGGTACTCTAGGTCTTCACAATATTCATGCAGAAGTATTTTGGTTAAGGATATTCTAGTATTCGGACTCCTATGTTCAACAATGATAGAGTGGCTTATCCTAAGCCTTAAGGAGGTGCTGGAAATACATCTTTTATCCTCTCTTGCAAAAGGTTTTATAAGAGACACTCAGGGAAATGTCTAGCCAGTACGAATGGTTGCTTTGGTTATGGATACAATGGTCACATGGTTAAAGATTGTATGTTGCAAGCTAGCAAGGGTAAGGATTGTAGGCAAGCTCAGCCTTGTTTTTCTAGCTCGGGTTCTCCTCGTTAGAATAGGTTCTATGCCCATCAAACTCGACAGGATAATGAGGGTTCTCTGGATATTGAGTGACTAGTATGGTGAAAGTCTTTCACCTTGATATTTATGCCTTACATGATCTGGGTACTACATTGTCCTTTTTTACTCCTAATATGGCCATGAGATTTGATGTTGGTCACGAAATCCTTTCTAATCCCTTTCATGTCTCTACTCTCATTGGTTATTCTATCATTTTTAAAGAGTTTACATAAATTATCATATTTATGTTTCTCATCGATTCACTCATTTTGATCATGTAGAGCTCTATATGTTTACATTTCAATTTTATTCCAACTATAGAATAGCTTCATGCATGTTATGCTTCCATAGATTGTAGGACCGATTGGTCACATTCAAGGTTTTGAATGAACCTAGAATGTATTTTGAAGGGGGAAATTCTATACGTAATGGTCAATTTGTTTCTTGTCTAAAAGCTAGGAAAATGATTTCTAAAGGTTTCATTAATCATCAAGTACTGGTTAGGAATAAAGATTTTTAAACTCCTACTCTTGATTTAGTTCAAATTATAAATGAGTCTACACATGTGTTTCCCGATGATCTTCTTGGTATTCCTCCATAAAGTGAAATAGACTTCATTATTGACCTTCTCGCACATACACAACCTATCTATATTCCTACTTATCACATGGCCCCACAAAAACATAAAGAGATAAAGGATCAATTGAAATATTTGTTGGATACGGGTTTTATTAGACCAAGTATCTCTATATAGGGTGCTTCGGTGTTGTTTGTTCTAAAGAAGGATGGTTCACTTTGAATGTGCATTTACTACTAACAATTGAATAAGGATATAATTAAGATAAATAATCATATTCCAAGGATAGATGATTTGTTTTCTCAACTCCAAGGAGTGAGTTACGTCTCTAAGATTGACCTTCGGTATGGTTATCCCAAACTGTGGGTGAAGGAGAGTGGCATTCTGAAGATGGATTTTCAAACTCAATTTGGTCTTTATAAAAAAAAATTGTTGTCTTTCTGTTTAACTTATTCCTCGGTGACATTCATTGATATAATTAAAATAGTCTTTAAGCAATGCCTTGATATGTTTCGGATTGTATTTATCGATGATGTTCTTATATACTCATGAAGTAAGGGTGATCATGTCAAGAACAAATGGAATGTGTAGAAAATTCTCAATGATCGTGGTTGTATGCTAAGTTTAACAAATGCGAGTTTTGGTTGAGGTCTGTTTCTTTCCATGGACATATTGTCTTTGGTGGATGTATTCTAGTCGATCCTAAGAAAGTAAGAATTTTCTTAGACGGTTGTCTGCTTCAGACATACGAAGTTTCTTAGATTTGGTCGGTTACTATAGAAATCTTGTGGAAGGATTCTCCTCTATTGCTTCACCTTTTGTAGGAAGCGTGTGAGAAGAGTTTCTGAGAGTTGAAGCATAGACTTACTTCGGCCACTATATTAACACTACTAGAAGAATCGGATTGTTTTGTAGTTTATTGCGATGCTTCACGGATTGGTCTTGGTTGTATTTTAATGCAACATGAAAAACTTATTTATTATGATTCAAGGCTATTGAATGTGCATGAGATGAATTATCCAACTCATGATTTGGAGTTAGCTCTGGTAGAGTCTACCTTAATGATTTGGATACATTACTTATACGGTGTTCATGTAGATGTGTCTACCGACCACAAGAGCTTGAAGTATATTTTCACTCAAAGGGATTTGAATCTTCAGCAATGAAAATGGCTTGAGTTATTGGAAGATTATGACATGGATGTCCTTTATCATCACTGTAAAGCGAATGTGGTAGCGGATTCTTTTAGTAGACTATCGATGGGAAGTGTTGCTCATGGTGAGGAAATTAAGAAGGAGTTAGTATGTGATGTTCATAGGTTGGCCTGATTGGGTGTTCATTTGGTTTATTCTAATGAAGGTGGTATAGTGGTTCACAATGATTCTGAATCAACTTTTGTATTAGATGTAAATGCTAAGAAAGATCTTGATCCTGTGTTATTTGACTTGAAAAATTTAATTTTTAAAAAAGCCATCAAGTCTTTCCCAAGGGAGAGATAGTTTCCTTCGATATCAAAGTTAGTTATGTGTTCTGAACGTTGATGAGCTAAGTATTCAAATTCTGATAGAAGCGCATAGTTCTCAATACTTTATTCACCCACGAGCCGTAAATGTGTATTGTGATATGCAAGAAATCAATTGTTGGAATGGGATAAAGAAGGATATTGCAGAATTTGTGGCTAAATGTCCAAATTGTGAACAAGTGACTGTTGAGCATGAGAAACTGGATTGTTTGCCTCAAAATGTTAGTATTCTTATATGAAAGTTGTAAGAGTTGAACGTTGACTTCACTATGGGTTTACCTTGTACTCATCATTAGTTTGATTCGATTTGGCTTATTGTGGACTAAATGAAAAAATCTTATCACTTTATTTCCATTAAGATTTCATTTTTAATAGAGGAATTTGCCAAGATTTATATTCGAAAAATATGAAGGTTGCATGGAGTGTCGTCTATTATCTCTGATGGTGGTATGAATTTTATGTCACGATTTTGGGAGCCATATCAGCAAGGTCTTGGTAGTCAAGTGAAACTTAACATTGATTTTCATCCTCTGGACAAGCCGAACGTTTCATTAAGACTTAAGAAGACATGCTAAGAACTTGTGTGATTGGCTCAGGGGTAATTGGGATGATCTGTTGCCTATAATTGAGGTTGCTTATAATAAAAGCTATCATTCTAATATTGTGATTGCACTGCTTGAGGTTTGATATGGTAGAAGGTGTAGGTCTCTTATTAGTTTATTTGAAGTTAGTGAGGTTGCCTTGATAGGGCCCTAGTTAGTGCATGAAGTTAAGGACATCCAGTAGTCATTGTCTCCTTGTTGAAGAAGTCTTTTGGAGATCCAATTTCCATAGTGCTTTAGAAGGTTTAGGAGTTAAAGAAAATCTTTCTTATAAGGAGGTTCTAGTTGAGATTTTTTACTAGAATTTACGAAAGAGAAACAAAGAAGTTTAGTCCGTGAATGTTATATGGATGAATCATTTGATTGGGGTGAAGCTTGGGAGGCTGAAGCTGATATGATGTGTCAGTTCCTCATCTATTTCCCTCCGCTTCTATTCTAGATTGAGGTATTAGTTCTTCATGGTTTTTTTTTTGATTCATGTGTTTTAGTCATTCTCATGTTTCCATATGTATGCATGTTCATGAAAGACTTGAGTTTTTATGCTATGATTTAGCTGGGAGTTATTCTTCATGTTTATATGCATTTTGAGGAGATTTGCATTCATGTTAGGTTATTTGTTCCACTCCTACTCAATTCATACTAGCTTCAGTCCCATTCAAGGATGAATTTTTCCAAGGGGTAGATATTGTAACACCTCGGACGTCGAAAGGATAAACAGAAAGGGAAAATACATATCTTTAGCACTGAAGTAGGTTATATAATTCAAACTTATGGACCATAGGAAGTCCTACGGGCCGTAGGAAAGAAGACAGACCTCGAGATAAGTATTAAGAATATCAAATGTCTTAAGGTTGACCGATGGATGAATATGACGAACCGTAGGAAGGCTGACGAGTAGTAGATGGGTTTCATAGGAAGGTTCCAGACTTGGTGAATTTTTTTACATAATCTTGGGTTGTATGGATGGGGTCTACAGACCATAGAAATTTAGATGGACTGTAGAAAGATCTCGTGGAAAGTAAGGTGAAATTTTGTTCTACGGTTTACCAGTACAGACCATAGAAAGTTCTACAGACTGTAGGTCAAAACCGTAGGACAATTCAAAAGTATTAAGTCAGGATTATTTGGATCTTTTATACGCTTATAATTCCAAAACTACATCGTGTTTCCCATGAACGAGGCGTTATAACTGATTTTACATATAAGAAGCTACCTAATGAATTTAATTCCATGAAATTCCAAAAATTCCTCACAAGTTTTTCACTCCAAGGCTCACAAGTTAGTCAAGGGTTCTTCAAGTTTTCAAGTCTCCAACGCCAACATTGTTTTGGGCTTCAAGTTCAAGGTATGAAGATTTTCATTAATGGGTTCCATTCCCCCATTAAGTCTCAAGGTTTGTCAATTCTCCAAGCTAAATTTCAATCGAAAAAATTAGGTTTTTATTCCATTCTTCAAGGGTTCTAATAGTGTTGATTAATTGTTTGATTTTGATCTTATTATGATTGTTTAAACTCAATTACATTCTTTCAAATTGAAATCATATGAACTAATGCATTGATCATGAATTTTAATTATGATCCCCAAAAGATATGAATTAGGATCCTTCAAGATGAGCATCAATGAAATTGTGAAAGTATTTTCTCAAATATTAATGAATCATGGTTTTATGAAAATTCACTCACATATGCTTGATTAAAGATTTAATGTGATACTCTATGATTTTAAAGCTTGGATTAGCATTTGAATTGTGCTTTTCCAAGTATGATTATATGTTTATGAAAATGACTATTCAGTTTGATTTAAAATAGCACCAAGAGAACTTTGAGGTAGATGCTAAAACAGGATAGTCTCTATTTGAAATATCTAGTTCCACACTACGTGCCCCCGTAGGATTGTCTTAAATGACATAACTAGTGTATCCACAAATAACATATGAATCATGATACAGAGATCTACCTTGAAAAGTATACTCTCACTTCTTAGTGTAGGAGATACATCAGATTCTATGTTATAGCTCGCATGACCTATTCAGGGTTTAAGCTAATATCCCACAAAATAATCTATGTTTACTATCAAGGTTTTTAGGAAGACTTTAATGATATTTTAAGATCCATTGACCATGTTCAAGATTCTTACTTAAAAGGTTTACTATGTTTAGCTTGGTTCTGCATTTCATGTTTTCCTTTCAGTTTCCTTATGATCATGTTTCATGTTTTTATGCATATCTCTCATACTAAGTACAGTCCATGTACTAATACATACATGTGCCTACATTCACTAATGTAGGGTTCGATTATCATCCTCCTCCCATTTGTGGCTAGTAAATTTTACCATTTACAGTTCGGGAGTTTGTGAGTCCTCATAGTCGAACGACCATGAAACATTTACTTTGCTTTCATACATCTTTAGATTTCGGATGGTGTATGTGGTGTACGGGTTACGTCCCAAAAATTTCTTTAGATGTTTAGAATGCCTTGTCAATAATATGACTCGACTTCTGCTTAATGTCAAAACTCTTTTATAGATATTGGACTTGTTACCTTTACTTTCCCATTATTCTATGATGATATATTGAATGCATGTCATGTGGCATTTGTAGGGCGTCTCGAGGTCTTATGCGCCATTTCATGTCTAGGTTGTACTTTGGGTTGTGACAATAAGGGTGTCTACAATAGTTCACAAATGTAAGTTACCATGCATGTGTCGTCACAAGAATACTACCAAGTCTATGCAATAACACAATAATGTTCAAGAATTTCCAATAATGACTAGTCGGTATCAACACAAGTTCAAGATCACTAATGCTCCCGTATAATACAAAACAATACTTCAACAAAACAATTCAAGTGCCCTCACATCAAAGACTATTTCCATTCTCTCACAAATCATATCAACAAAAAAGTAAGGAATAAATATACAACTCTTACTCTCTGAAAGAGAAATACATTAAACCCTCTTCCCATAGGTTTGTCCATATTTTCTAATCATCACCCAACATAGTTTCAACAAGATCCCAAGGGTCTTTTAAGGCTTGTAGTAGGACTGATGGTAAAGGTATGGTCAATTTGGATCAGTGACTTAACCTTTCCAAAGAATTGGTGTACTCATCTTCACCTCTTGTCAAATTATTTTGTTCTTTTCACTTGGAGACCCAAACCTCAATTTTTTTCACCCAATTTATTTTACATCCCTTTTATTTCATCTCAACCTTATATTTCATTTTATATTTTATATAAGAAAGAGTTTCTTCTATTAGCAACAAACATCAAGGTTGAGTCTCACTTTTCATCCCTCACACCCTATATTCTTTCTCTCCACCTTTCTCTCCGTACCCCCGACTTATGGTTTTGACCTAATTTTGCTCTTTTAACAAACCAATTCTTAGAAAAGGATTAATGGTGACAAGTTATGACATATTTTGCTCAAGAGGTTTTAATAAGGTTGAAAACAAATGTTTTAGGATCAAATGGTTCCAAGATGGTTGCACACCCTTACAAAGTAGTAACAAAAGGTAAGATTGTTTGGGTTCCCTCCCAAAATTTGTGCCCAAGATCATTTTTTGAATTCACCACGACAAAATAATTAGACTAAAAAGGAAAATTCCAGAAATAAACAAGCATGCTTTCAAGTAGGTTCTCACCACACATGTCATTTCAAACACAACTTTTTAGCACAACTCTACAAAATCATGAAGCATGTGTGCGATGTTCATTTCAAGGCTCACATCAATATGTAGTTAGTCAACACAATAATCAAAATGATCATTTAAAACTAACACAACAATGATTTCCTCTTGCAAAACCAACACAAAACACCTCTCTCGCCATGAGTGCTATTATAGACTTCGATACTGCATAGGATCAATCCTTGAACATCAATGATAAAACACCATAAATCTAAATCATTTAACAACTCCGAAATCTCAATGAATAAATGTAGAGAGATGAAAATGAAATAAAGTGGAAACAAAGAGAAATGCTTAAGCACTAGAAGTGCTCATCACCCTACCAAAAAGAAATATTCAGTGTCTGCAATGCAGAAAGAGTAAAGAAAAAGAAATATGTTGAGGGACTCCTATAAGTAGTGATTAGATAAATATTTCAAATTGGTGATGTGCACTTGAGGTCACCTACCTAGTCGGTGAATGGCTTCAGCCCACAAATTGTGCCTATAGCTATCATAAATTTTTGCTCCTCGTTTGGCAAACTTGATGATTCTAATTGAGCGAGATCAGTGGATTGTCAATACATGCCACTGATCACCCTAATTGACAGTGCACTTACATGGAAATTCAGTTTAAGAGGGGAGACTGAGTCGGGTTCACCAAAAGAGTTTGGCAAGCACCCAATTTTCCTGCACTCTGCTAAAGTTTAAAGGACCTTCAATAATTTGAGCCACCCCAAGGGTGAACTCAGAAGAGGTTTACCTATTAGGGTGAGCTAATTGCCGAAGTACATCTCGGCACGCCTAGTATTCCTCTCCTTCCTTCACAAGTGACACACATTATTGAAGTGAACTAATAATTGGGTTGCTTCCCAAGAAGCACTTTATTTAAAGTCGGGGCCTGACGTTGACATTCTGTCAACCATCATCCAATTACACATTTTTAATAAATTTCACATCGTGAAGTTCCACAAAATAGACTTTCAACCACTTCATGTTGACCTTGAATTCGATACGTTTAATATCCTCAATTTCAATCACCCCATTAACATGCACTCTAGTCACCTTATACGGGCCTGTCCGCTTTGATTTTAATTTTTTCAAAAAAAGCTTCTACCTAGAATTGAAAAGTTGCACTTTCTCACATACCTGAAACTCAGTGTGTAGGATTTTTGTATCATCCCATAGTTTAACCTTCTCTTTGTATAGTGCAGAGTTCTAATATACCTTTAAGCGAATTTAATACAATTGAAGTTGTTGGTCAACAATATTCCTTGAAGCCATCTCCCAATTTAAGTTAACCATCTTCAATGCCCATAATGTTGTGTTCTAATTTAATGGGCAGGTGATAGGCCTTTCCAAACACTTATTGGTATGTTGACATGCCAATGGGAGACTTGAAAGTTTTATGGTAGGCCCAAAGTGCCTCATCAAGGTTGCTAGACCAATATGTGTGGTTGATATTAACTGTTTTTTGACAACATACTCATCATTTCGCTGTTGGACACAACAACTTCTCCATTAGTGTGTGGTTGGTACGGTGTGGCTACTTTGTGTTTTACCTCAATAGTAGAAAACAGTGCTTTAAATTAGTGATTAAAAAATTAGAACCGTCGTCACTTATAATAGCTCTTGGTGTACCAAGCATTGTAAAAAGTATCTCTTTAGGAATTTAGTGACACTCCTCCCTTTATAATTAAGTGAAGCCACGACTTCTACATACTTTGAGAAATATTCAACAAACACTTACATGTATTTTTTGCAAAAAGAGGTTAACAAAATTTCTAATGAAGCCTATGCCCCATGCATCAAAAAGTTAAACTTTTTTTTGCAAAAAGAGGTTAACAAATTTTCTCATGAAGCAAATGCCCCATGCATCAAAAAGTTCAACTTCAAGAACATATGAAAGAGGCAGCTCATGTCTACTTTAAATACTTTGTTGCCTTTAGCAATGCACAAGAGTTTTATAAATAGAATATGCATCCCGATATACCTTAGGCCAATAATGTCCACATTGCAAACCTTTTAAGCCGTAAAGTTCCTCAATGATGCCAACCCATGGGTAATTCAAGGAAAGCCTCCACGAAATCCTTTACCTCAACTTACCCAATACATCGCTTAATAATTTGATCAACATACTCCGTAAAGAGAAAGGGTTCATCAAAAATATATTTCTTAACATCAAATAGGAACTTCTTCTTTTGATAGTTGCTCAATCCTTCGGGCATCGATCAATACACTATAAAATTTGCATAGGTTGCATACCATAAAATTGATGTTTGAGATATCCTCATCAATAGTTCATTAGGAAAAGCATCATTGATGTCTAGTTCTTACACCAAGGCAACACTTAGTTCCAACCTTGAAAGATGGTCCACCACCTCATTATCACAACCTTACCTAGCGTTGACTTTGAAATAAAACTCCTAAAGAAGAAAGGAACCCTCTTAGAGGAAGCACTTTCAATTAAATTTTTGGGGTTCTATAATGAAGGGCTTGGCTGGTGGGACTTCTTGATTTAACAAATCAATGTCAAACTTCTTTGGATTATATGTGAAGGACCCCAGACTGAAAAGGGTAGCAACCACCTTATAATACTCACTTATATCTTCATCATCATAGTTAAGCAATACCGCATCCAAAGATTCTCCACTATATACCTCTTCAGTGATGCTTGCCACGACTTCCTCAATTAAGTCTAAGTGAGAGACAACATGTATTACACTTGGGTACGTCATGGATTTTCTAATGTTGAAGCTAACTTTTTCATTTACACGAAATTTCAACTCTCCCCCTCAACATCAACTAATTCCTTGTGGGTAGCCAAAAATGGCCTATCAAGTATAATGGGAACTTCAATGTGAATTTCACAATCCAATACCACAAAGTCAGCTAGAGATAACAACTTATCTACATTAACTAGGACAACATACACAACACCAAATAGCCTTTTAATTAATCCATCAACAGTTAATAGCATTGTATTCGTCGTTTACCGTTGTTCAAGCCCAAGTTTATTGAAAACCTCCAATGAATCTGATTTATTCTTGCACCAAGGTAACATAAAGCCTTGGAAAATTACTCACACCAATGGTATAAGGTATGGTGAAACCAACAGAGGTATGGTGAAACCAACAGGATCATCATTCATTACAATTAAATTTCAAGTCATGACCACACTACATGTTATAGGGATCTGTATAGTTTAACAATCTATCAATCTCTTCTTTGTTAGCGAATTCTTCATAAATTTATCATAACCGGGCATTTGAAGCAGCACATCCACCAAAGGGATATTTACCAAAAAATCCTTGACTACCGCTAAAAATATAGAAATTTTTCATTGTTTTCTTTCTTCATAAATCGTTGAGGAAAAGGAGGAAATTTTTTATTGGTTCCTTAGCAGTATTTTCCATCACATTATCAACCCTATTTCTTGCTTGGACTATTTTCATCATCTATGACAGATGTTTCTTCGACTTATTACGATGGTTCATCATCAACAGTCATACTCATGTTGCTAAACTTATCAATTAATGACTCATTTGGTAACACATTGCCACTACTAGTCACTATGGCAGTCACTTGGGTAGTATTCTTTGAATCACTATTCCCATGGTCTGCAAATTCTTCCTTCAAGTTGTTTAATTGATGACGAATGGGAAGTTACTGTGGTTGACAACAATGAGACATCACTTCTCTTCTCTTGCAATACCATATCAAACCCCTCAACCCTATCAAGAATCTTAGGTAGGAACTCATCAATCTGGGTACTTACCGAATTGGTTTGTTGTCTTTTTGTGGTTGTTATGTCATGAAGTGACACATATCATTCTTTATCACACTCACATCCTTCCTCACATTTTCTCCTATCATACAAATTAATATCTTGCCAACTATTATCACTACTTCCGCTCCAATAATTATTTTCGTTAACATTTTGATAACTTAATGAAAACCACCTATTCAGCCAATTCTCGATTGAATGTCCTCATTATATGCACATGAAACATGGTATTTCCATTACTTATATCAATTGCATTCATAGATTTAGTATCACCTCCTATGGAATGGTTTGATAATATGTCAAGATGAACCTTCACCTTAGATACGCCCTCATCATACTCTTGGTTCTTCTCTCTTGCTCTTTTTTCATCCCTAGTTGTGGGAATGATACTTTATCTACAATAGTATGCAAAGCTTGGTTGATCTTTGTCTTATCATCAAGTAGCCTCGAAGCCACTACAAATGGTTTTTATACTATTCCCCTCTGAATGAGTTGGTTAGCAGAACTTTTGTTCTTCATGTAATGACTTCAAAGGAAGTATTGCAACAAAAACCTGTCTTCAATACCATGATTTGTGAATCATCGCAAGAACCTTTTAAAATGTAGCCATGATTCATGAATCGTTTCACCATCTAATCTCTTGAAATTTTTAATATCATCCCATAGTTTTAACATCTTTGAAGGGGTGAAAAACCTTTCTAGAAATTTCATTGTTAGTTCCTCTAGTGAAGTAATTACATTTTTCGATAGCTCGATCAACCACTTTCTTGCTTCTCCCATTAAGGAAAGAGGGGTACAACCTCAACCGCATTTACTCTTGTGAGATTGTAACACCACAGATTCTAGAAAAGTCTAGAAAGGTATCAAGTGGGAAAGTCACAAGCAAAGACTGGACCATGGAACCCTACAGGAAGCCACTGGTGGGCCGTAAAGGGGACCACGGTCCGTGAGGTGGCTTGTAAAAAGTTCCCCACGACCAGCTGAGCAGGAGTCCCTATCACTAAAGCTAAGATGAACCATGAAGGGGATTGATGGTCTGTCAACTGGGTCATTAAGTGGTCATCTGAAGGGGTTTTTCCCCCTTGCCACTGGTCAAGGACCACGACGGCCATAACGGCCCGTGGTGCCTTTGACGAGCAATCAAAGCGGTCGTGGCTATGGCACAGTGAAGCCCTTAGTCAAGACCCTCTTCACGACCCATGTACATGACCCTTGGTGCCTTAGACACGCCGTGGGGTAATCTTAAAGCAGGTCGCATCAGTTTTATGTTAGGATCTTTTGGGTCTTTTTCAAATTGTTCTATCCAAATACTATGTCATTTGACCCTTCACTGTAAGCCCTATATAAACATTTTTAACCCTCAAAATCACCCAAATCGATTCATTCTCTCAAATTCTCCAAAGAACAACAAGTCTTCCTCTCCAAAAATATTTCTCTCTCTAGAAAGCTTGAAGAAGAAGTAGTCAACCTAGATTTTCAAGTCAAGTATCAAATTCTACCATTTAAGGCAATATTTTGGTATTGAGGTATGATAGTATTTATCCATGGAGCCCTTTTATCCAATTTACAAAGTTAGAAATCCCCAATTGAGTTAGGGTTTTTCTTCAATGTTATTGATTCCTTACAATATTGATTTATTTGATTATTCTATGATCTATTATGCATGAATTGAGAAGATTCCATGTTTTAAAAATGAATCCCCATGAACCCATGCTTAACACATGTTTTCTAAATTATGATGATTGAAAGTGGGTTTTTAACTATGAAAGGTTAATTATGGAGATATGCATGTTCTTACGAAATTGATGAAACATGATGTAAATTGCCTTGAGAGTAAAGCATATATGTTGTTGTTAATTGTTGTGAAAGGATTTCTCACATAACCACCTCATGCATGAATGGTAAAGGTTTTGTCACATAAAGGATTCTAAGGTTGAAAGGTCTTCTCACTTAAAATTAATCAAAGTTAAGGAGCTATTCTAAGAATGAGGCAAGCGGTGATTACCCATGTCCTCCAATAAAAGACAAGGGCGATTACCCATATCACATGATATAAGGACAATAGGCGATTACCCAAGTCCTTTAAAGATGAATACGACTAATAAATATTATGTGGGAGTTATGGTTATCACCGAGTGGACAAGAGGCGATTATCCATGTCCCATAAACTATGTGCCACCATAGGTTGTCGAGATAGATATTTACTAGGGGAACCAGGTATGATAGAAGTTTGTGGTCTTACCTTTGCGAGTAAGACACCTCTTTTCGGTGTGGGGTAGACACCCGATTCCATGTTAATAGATCACAGTATCTTACATGTTAGTTAAAGGTAATTCTCAAGACTAATGAATTAATGTTACCTATGGAAGTATCTCTAGAAGGTTTTAATGATGTGAACTTTCATTGAAAATTTTTATGACTAATGTTTTCTAACTCTTTTATATCATGTTTTAGCTTGGTCATCGCATATTACGAAAATTCCCCTTTATCATTTTTTTTTACACTTCATGCATCGCTCCCATACTTGGTACATATTTGACTAACACATACTCTTGCCTAAATTTCTTATCCATATGTAGGGTCTGATGCTCCAGACTCGCACTTCCATGGCTAGGGATCTATTGGTAGGAGATTGAAGATTGGTGAGTCCTCATGCTCCAAGGACCAAGCCTTTATTTTATTATGTCATTTCATTTCAGTTTTGAATTTGATGTACGGGTTACGTCCCGATTACTTCTTATGTAGAAGATGGCTTTGAGACATTGTTAGATTCCTCTTCATTTTACAAAACTTTATTTTTTGTAAAGATCTTTTCAATCTCTTGAATTCTATTATTTTCTCTACGTATGCTAAGTGGCTTGTATGGGGCCTCTCAGGGTCGTATACGCCATGTTACACCTAGGGTCTCTACCTTGGGTCGTGACAAACTTTGTAATAAGAGCATAAGGTTTAGAAAGGTCCTAGGAAGTCTCATAAGCCACGTTAAGTAGAGTCTTTTTCATGAGTGTGAAGCGCACCACAATTATGAATGAGAGTCAATAAGATGTTTAGGAAACTCCACTTCTTTCATTACTCTAAAGTCATGCGATAGAGTTTAAATCTATAATGCCTCTCTCCTAATCCTTACCCGATGCTCTACAGGATATGGCCACTCGAAAGGGATTTGCTAGATGGAATGCGGTAGAGAATGTGAATCAAGAGGCTCCTCCTCAGGCTCCTCAAGTTCTGCTACAACCTTTGGTCGAGAAAGTGACTAATGTGGAGTTTACGGCTACTTTTTGATTGTTAGGTCAAGCCATGACTGCTCAAGACAATACGGAGGTTGCGGTCTCCGTGAACTAAAATATCGGTACAGCGGCATCTAGAGCGAGAAACTTTACTAGAATGGATCCTCCGAAGTTTCACAGATCTAAGGTTGAGGAATACCCTCAAGAGTTCATTGATGAAGTGTATAATGTTTTGACTATCCAGGGAGTGACGCCGGAGGAAAGGGAGAAATTGACTACTCACAAACTTAAGGGTGTTGCTCAAGTTTGGTTCAACCAATGGAAGGAAGGAGTTTATCTGATGCGGGTCCTCTCGATTAGGAAAAGTTCAAAGTTACTTTCCTTAATAGGTTCTTTCCCCTTGATATTAGGGACGCAAAGGTGCTTGAATTCATCCACCTTCATTAAGGAAGTATGAGTGTTAAGGAATATGCTTTGAAATTCACACAATTGTCTTGATATGCTCCTACTATTATTGGCGATCCTAGGGCAAGAATGAGTAAGTTTATTTGGGGAGTGTTCGAGAAGCTGGTTAAGGAATATTGTACCGCTATACTTATCAATTATATGGACATTTCTCCTCTCATGATTCATGCTCAACAAATAGAAGAGCAGAAACTTAAAAAAAGGTCTAGGGAGGAAAATAGTGCTAAGATCAGTGATGTTAACTTCTCAGACTCGAAGTCCTAAGGACATGGTCGTTCCAAGTTCCGACAAATGTTTTCATGTCAAGGTTCCTCCAATGCTCCTCTTAAGTTCTATAGAAATAGGGTATTTAACCATAAGCGTCAAGGAGGAAATGGTAGTGGATCTTCATTGCCTACTTGTGCTAAGTGTGGAAAGAAGCATGAAAGTAGTTGTCTAGCGGAATTCTGGAGTTGGATGTGGTAAGATGGACCACAAGATAAGTGTAACACCCCGGATCCGAAAGAGGGTCAGATAGCAATTTTTAGAAGTTGCAGGTACCAATTCACGGCGGCCAACTACGGCCCGTGGATAGGTACACGGACCGTAGGTGTGGTCCGTGGTTGGTCACCCAAGCCTTGATTTAGAAGTCAAGAACCATCGCCTGACCAATGGACCATCGATTAGACCACGGTCCGTGGTTGAGGGCCAGTGGTCCAAACCTCAAAATCTCACCTTCTAACCATAATCGACGGTCGTGCAGGATGGACTGTCAGTCAGTGCACGATCCGTCGACAGTCATCTGTATGTCGGTAGGTCAGAAGTTACTTTAGGGGTAGTTTGGTCTTTTCCTTATTATTTTATCCCTATACTATGTCATTTTACCCTTCACTAAGACCCATATATAAGTGATTCAAACCCCCCAATTAGTTCATTCACTTCATTCTATTCAAATTCACCAAAAAGAAGAACTCCCATATATTTCTCTCTCTAGAAAGCTTGAAGAAGAAGGATTCAACCAAGGATTTCAAGTCAAGTCTCAATTCCTCCATTGAAGATAAATAATTGGCTTTGAGGTATGATAGTTTTCATACATGGATTCCTTACATTCATGGAGTTCACATATCCTGCTATTTTAAAAGTTAGAAATCCCCATCGAGTTAGGGTTTTCTTCAATTGTCAGAGGTTCTCTTGATTATTGATTTAAATGATTGAATTATGATCTCTTATGCATGAATTGATGAAATACTATGATTTTATGATGATTCCGCTATGAATCTATGTAATCCCCATGTTTTCATGTTACGATCATGTGATGTGGGTTTTTGATTATCAAAGTAGAGTTTTATGAAATTAAGTATGTATTGATGGAATTACATGAGTTTATGACTAAATACATATCTAATCATGTTTTCAAAATGTTGATGATTAAAAGTGGGTTTTGAACCTTGAGAGGTAAATTATAGAATTATGCATATTCTTATGTTATCTATGCAAATGTTTTCAGGATGCTTTGAGAGTAAAGTATCAATGATGATGTAGTTGTTATGTTGTTGAAAGAATTTCTCATATACACATAAAAACATGATTGTGAAATGTTTTCTCACATAATAAGGATTCTAAGGTTGAAACGTCTTCTCACGTAATTGAATCAAAGATTAAGAGATATCCTAATGAAACTTAGCTTGGATTGGTTATTGATGATACCTTTTCATCGATAATGACTTAGCTTGGATTGGCAAGATGACGTGCCCTTCCATGGATAATAAGAACAAGCAAAAAATGACTATTCCATTGGAATTATGTTTAGCACCGAGAGGATATTGAGATGGAAGCTCTCTCATTAGTAGAGGCTGAGTTTCTAGAAGTAATCTCCTTATCCCTTACCTATGTTCCCCATTAGGATGATTGTCTAGATAGACATTAGCTAGTGGATCCACCTAAGCTAGAAGTTCATGATCCTTACCTTGGCAAGAAGGACAACCCTTTTCGGTCTGGGAGACACCGAGGAATCATGGTATAGCTCATATGATCTCTATGTCGGTTAAGGCTATTTTTCCACAATAATAATGAACTAAGGTTACTTCAAGAAGTATATCATATAAGTTCAAAGGGTTTAATGATTTTAGCTTACGTTAACCATGTTTTATGACTTATGTTTTCTATTCCTTTTTATATCATGTTTTAACTTGGTCAATTGCATGTCATGAAATGTCCTCTTTTAGAATGATTTAAATGTTTTATGCATAGCTATCATAACTGGTACATTGTTTTGTACTAACACATACTCTTGCCTACATTTCCCCAAATATAGGGTCCGACGGTCAGGTTTCTCAGTTTTGTGGCTAGTGGTTAATTTCAAGGTTCCCGGGCTTCGGTTAGTCCTCATGCTTCGGAGATGGAGTTTTATTGTTTCAGTTTTTATTCTTATTTGAAGTTTTGGACATGATGTATGGTCTAGGACCAATTTCATTCTATTGTAGTAGATGGCTAATGAGACAAGTTTTTTAGACTTCCACTTTTATTTTTAAAAAATTGGACTTGAAATGTTGTCTTTATCTCTTTTGTTCTATTTCTTATGTTATGAATGCTAAGTGGCTTGTATGGGGTCTCTCGATACGTTATGTTACATCTATAGGGTACCCCTGGGTTGTGACAAACTTGTTAATCAGAGCACAATGTTTAGAATAGTTCTAGGATGTCTCATAAGCCACGCTAAGTAGAGTCTTGTTCATGAATGTGAATAACGCCACATTTATGAATGAAAGTCTATAATATGATTAGGAAACTCTACTTCTTTCATTACTCTAAACTCGTGCGATAGAGTTTAACTCTATAAGGTCTCTTTTCTAATCCTTATTTTATGCTCTACAGGACATGACTACTCGAAGAGCTTATGCGACAAGGAATGTGAGGGAGAATGCGGAACAAGAAGTTCCTCCCAAGCACCTCAAGTTCCGGTCGATCATTTGGCCAAGCTAGTGACTAATGTACAGTTTCGGGCTTCTTTTCAAGTGTTCTTTGAAGCCTTGATAGCCCAAGACAATAGGGAGGTTGTGGTTACCATGAACCCAAATGTATGTACGGCGGAATCTAGAGTGAGGGACTTCACTAGGATGAATCCTCTGGAGTTTTATGGTTCTAAGGTTGAGGAAGATCCTCAAGAATTCATCGATGAGGTTTATAATATCTTGATGATCATAGGAGTGACGCCGATGGAAAAGGCTGAGTTGGCCGCTTATTAATAAAAAGGTGTTGCTCAAACTTGGTCCAACCAATGGAAAGAAGGGAGACCAGAAGATGCGGGTCCTCTTGATTGGGAGTAGTTTAAGGTTGCTTTTCTTGATAGGTTCTTTCCCCATGAGATGAGTGAAGCAAAGGTTCTTGAGTTCATCAAACTTCGTCAAGGAAGTATGAGTTTAAGGGAATATGCTTTGAAGTTCACATAATTGTCTAAATATGCTCCAACAATGGTTGCCCATCCTAGGGCTAGGATGAGTAAGTTAGTTTTGGGTGTGTCCAAAATGGTGGTAAAAGAGTGTCGTACCGCCATGCTCATTTGCTCATGAAGGACATGGACATCTCTCGTCTCATGGTTCATGCTCAACAGATCGAAGAGGATAAACTAAAGGAAAATTCTAGGGAAGCAAAGATGGCTAAGACTAGTTATTATAATATTTCTCATGCAAGGTCCGATGGACATAGTCGTTCTAGATTTCGATGAATGTTTTCCTGTCAGTGCTCCTCCTAAGTTCTACAAAGATAGGGTCTCTAACCCTAAGCCTCAAAGAGGGAATCGCAGTGGATCTTCGTTGCCTATCTCGACTTGTGCTAGGTGTGGAAAAAAGCACAAGGGTAAGTAACTAGCCGGTACAGATGGTTTCTTCAGTTGTGGTAAGTATGGTCATAAGATGAGGGATTGCCCAATGCTCACGGCTAAAGGAAGAGAGAGCAATCAAGCTCCTCCTAATGGTTCGGGTTCCAATGCTCCAAAACAAAAATAATTCTATGCACTTCAGAATTGTGGTGAACAAGAGGGTTCTCCCGATGTGGTTATCGGTATGTTGAAAGTCTACCAACTTGATGTTTATGCTTTAGTTGATCCTGATGCTACCTTGTCTTTTGTGACGCCATATGTGGCTATGAGGTTTGAAGTTCTGCCGGATGTGTTGTTAGATCCTTTTTCTTTCTCTACTCCTATTGGTAATTCTATTGTGGCTAAGAGGGTCTATAGAAAGTGTCTTTTTTCCTTCTCCCATAGAGTTACTCTTGTTGACTTGGTAGAGCATGATATGCTAGATTTTTATATTATCCTTGGTATGGAAGGGCTGCACTCATGTTACGCTTCTATTGATTGTAAAACTAATGTAGTCAAGTTTCAATTTCCGAATGAGCCTGTCCTAGCGTGGAAGGGGGAAATTCTATGCCTAAGGGTCAGTTTGTCTCTTGTCTTAAATCTAGAAAGATGATTTCTAAGCGCTGCATATACCATCTAGTTAGGGTGAGGGATGTAAATTCTAAAACCCCTACTCTTGTGTCGATCCCTGTTGTTAAGGAGTTTCCGAAAGTGTTCCCAGATGTTTTACACGGTATTCCTCCCGAAAGTGAAATATAATTCGATATTGACCTTCTCTCCGATACACAACCTATCTATATTCCTCCTTACTATATGGCTCCAGCAGAACTAAAATACTTGAAAGAACAATTGAAGGATTTGTTATATAAGCGTTTCATCCTACCGAGTATCTATTATGGGGTGCTCCATTTTTGTTTGTCAGAAAGAAAGATGGTTCTCTTCGTATGTGTATTAATCATCATCAGTTGAACAAGGTGATTATTAAAAATAAGTATCCTCTTCCAAGGATAGATGATTTATTTGACCAACTTCAAGGAGCAAGTTACTTAGTTTGGGTTATCGCCAATTAAGGGTGAAAGAAGATGATATTCTGAAAATGAATTTTCGAACTCATTTTGAATATTATGAGTTTTTGGTAATGTCGTTTGGGTTTACTAATGTTCCGGTGGCGTTTATGGATTTGATGAATAGGGTGTTTAGACAATACCTTGAGATGTTCGTAATTGTGTTGATTGATGAGCATATTTATCATTTGAGGATCGTGTTGCAAATACTTAAGGACCAGCAACTCTTTGCCTTGTTTAGAAAATGTGAGTTTTGGGTAAGGTCTGTAGCTTTTCTTGGCCATCTTGTTTCGAGCAAGGGTATTGAGTTAGATCCTAAGAAGACGGATGTGGTCAAGAGTTGTCCTAGACCTCTATCCCCTTTGGACATTAGAAGTTTCTTGGGTTTGGCTGTTTATTACAGAAGGTTTATTGAGGGGTTCTCTTTGATTGCCTCTCCATTGACAGCTTTGACTCAAAATAAAGCCAAGTCCATATGGTCCGAAACATGTGAGAAGAGTTTCCAAGAGTTTAAAGATAGATTGAATTCCGCTCTGGTGTTGACTTTACCGGAAGGACCGATGGTTTTGTGGTTTATTGTGATGCCTCTAGAATTGAGTTAGGGTGTGTGCTTATACAAAATGGAAAAATGATTGCCTATGCCTCAAGGCAACTTAGGATTCATGAGAATAATTATCCGACCCATGACCTTGAACTAGTGACAGTTGTTTTTGCCTTAAAGATTTGGAGGAATTATTTGTATGATGGGCATGTAGATGTGTTTTCTGACCATAAGAGTTTGCAATATGTGTTTAATCAGAAGGATCTAAATCTTCGCCAAAGAAGTTGGCTTTAACTATTTAAAGATTATGACATGAGTGTTCTCTATCACCCTAGAAAGGTGAATGTGGTGGAAGATTCTCTTAGTCGATTATACATGGAAAGTGTTTCTCATACTGAAGAAGAGAAGAAAGAGTTGGTTTGAGATGTTCATAGATTGGCCCGATTGGGTGTTCGGTTATTGGACCCTACCAAGGGTGGTGTTATAGTCCACAATGGTTCAAAATCATCTTTAGTGGTGGATGGGAAAGCGAAGCAAGGTCTTCATCCAATTTTGGTCGACTTAAAAGAAGCAGTGTTTAAGAAGTCCATTAAGGATTTCTCCCAAGGGGGAGATGGTGTACTTAGATATCAAGGTCGTTTGTGTGTTCCAAATCTTGATCACTTGAGGGAACATATTTTGTCGAAAGCTCATAGTTTGCAGTTTTCGATTCACCTGGGAGCCACCAAGATGTACCGTGATTTGCGGGAGGTCTATTGGTGGAATGGCATGAAGAAGGATATTGCGGAATTTGTGACTAAGTGTCCTAATTCCAAGCAAGTGATAGTTCAGCATCAGAAACCGAGAGGTTTATCCCAAGACATTAGTATTCCTACTTGGATGTGGGAAAGTTTGAAGATGGATTTTATTGTTGGTTTGCCTCGCACCCGGCTACAACATGACTCGATTTGGATTATAGTAGATCGGATGACGAAATCGGCTCATTTTATTTCCGTCAAGGTTTCCTATTCGGAGGATGAATATGTTAAGTTGTACTTATGAGAAATGGTAAAGTTGTATGGAGTGCCTTTGTCCATTATTTCCGATCGTGGTACCCCATTCACTTCTCAGTTTTGGAATTCTTTTAAAAAGGGTCTTGGTACTCGTGTTAAGCTTAGGCCTTTCATCCTCAAACCGATGGGCAACCGGAGCGTACTATCCAAACTTTGGAAGATATGTTGAGATGTTGTGTGATTGATTTAAAGTGTATTGGGAAGACCATTTTCCATTGATTGAGTTTGCGTATAACAATAGCTATCACTTGAGTATTTATATGGCTCCATTTGAGGCATTATATTGTAGGAGGTTTAGATCTCCTATATGTTGGTTTGAGGTGGGTGAAGTCGCCCTAATAGGTCCCGAGTTGGTACATGAGGCTATGTAGAAGGTTCGACTTATTAGAGAAAGGTTGAAAACAGCTCAAAGTCGGCAAAACTCATATGTCGATGTAAGAAGAAGAGATCTTGAGTTTGATGTTCATGATTGGGTTTACTTGAAAATTTCACCCATGAAGGGTGTAATGAGATATGGTAAGAAAGGGAAGCTCATACCTCGTTATGTAGGCACATATAAGATTTGGAGACGTGTTGGTAAGGTTTCTTCTGAATTGGATTTGCCAAATGAGTTTGCATCGGTGCATCTATTTTTCCATGTCTCTATGTTTAAGAAATGTGTTGGTGATCAGACATCCACAGTTCCCTTGGATGGTTTGGGAGTTGAGAAGAATCTTTCTTATGAAGAAGTATCAGTTGATATTTTAGACCGTCAAGTAAAAAACTTGAGAAATAAAGAAGTAACTTCCGTGAAACTGTTGTGGATGAATCAGTTAGTTGAGGATGCTACTTGGGAGACTGAGGCCGATATGAAGTTCCGATATCCTCATCTCTTTCCTTCTACTCCTACTCTAGCTTGAGGTAATGAGTTCGTCATGGTTCACTCTTTGTTTTTTAGTCATGTGTCTTGAATGATTCCGTGATTTCTACATGTTTATGTGATTCAATGATTCCAAATCCTCCTATTTTTAAAGTTAGAAATCCCCAATTGAGTTAGGGTTTTCTTCAAAATTCATGGGTTCTCTTGATTATTGATTTTAATGATTGAATTATGATCTCGTATGCATGAATTAATGAAATACTATAATTTTATGATGATTCCTCTATGAACCCATGTAATCCCTATGTTTTCAAGTTACAATCATGTGATGTGGTATTTTGATTATGAAAGTAGAGTTTTATGAAATTAAGCATGTATTGATGGAATTACATGATTTAATGATGAAATCAATATCTAACCTTTGTTTTCTAAATGTTGATGATTGAAAGAGGGTTTTGAACCTTGAAAGGTAAATTATGGAATTATGCATGTTCTTATGAAATCTGTTCAAATGTTTTAAGGATGCTTTGAGAGTAAAGTATCAATAATGATGTTGTTGTTGTGTTGTTGAAAGGAGTATTCATATACATATAAAAGCATGATTGTGAAAGGTTTTCTCACATAATAAAAATTCGAAGTTTGAAAGGTCTTCTAACCTAATTGAATCAAAGATTAAGAGCTATCCTAAAGAAACTTAGCTTGGATTAATTATTGAATGATACCTTTCCATGGATAATGAATTATCTTTAATTGGAAAGATGACGCGCCCTTCCATGGATAATAAGAACAAGTAAGAAATGACTATTCTGTGGGAATTATGCTTAGCACCGAGAGGATATTGAGATTGAAACTCTCCCGCTAGTAAAGGTCCGGATTCTAGAAGAAATCTCCTTATAACTTACCTATGTGCTGCCATAGGATAATTGTCTAGACAGACATTTGCTAGTATATCCACGTAAGCTAGAAGTTCATGGTCCTTACCTTGGTAAGTAGGAAAACCATTATCGGTGTGGGAGACACCGGGGGATCATGCTATAGCTCACACGGTCTCTATATCGGTTAAGGCTACCTCCCATAATAATAATGAACTAAGGTTACTTCAAGAAGTATCTCATATGTGTTCAAAGGTTTTAATGATGTTAGCTTGCATTGACCATGTTTTATGACCTATGTTTTCTAACCCTTTTTATATCATGTTTTAGCTTGGTCAATTGCATTCCATGAAATGTCCTTTTTTAACATGATTTAAATGTTTTATGCATAGCTATCATACTTGGTACATTGTTTTGTTGTAACGCATACTGTTGCCTAAAGTTCCCCAAATATAGGGTCCGACAGTCAGGTTTCTCAGTTTCGTGGATAATGGTTAATTTCGAGGTTCCCGAACTTTGCTGAGTCCTCATGCTTCGAAGATGGAGTTTTTTGTTTCACTTTTCTTTCTTATTTCCAACTTGGAACATGATGTATGGGCTAGGCCCAGTTTTATTTTATTGTACTAGACGGCTAATGAGACAAGTGTTTTAGACCTCCGCTTTTCTTTTATAAATCTTTGGACTTTAAATGATGTCTTTATCTCTTTTATTCTATTTCTTATGTTATGAATTCAAAGTGGCTTGTATGTGGTCTCTCAGGGTCCTATACGCCATGTTACATCTAGGGGATACCCCTGGTTCGTGAGAAGAAGCGATTATCCCTCAGTTGCTAAAAATGAGGGCTCAACCGAATTCTTCATCTGGTCCTAGTGGGAGTCAGAAGAAAAATAAACTCATTGCTCTTTAGACTCTCCATGAGAAAGAAGGTCCGCCTGATGTGGTTAACATTTTGTTGAAAGTTTTCCAACTTGATGTTTATGCTTTACTTGACCCCGGTGCTACCTTGTCTTTTGTGACGCCATTTGTGGCTATGAGGTTTCATATTATTCTGGATGTGTGGTTAGATTTCTTTTCTGTCTCAACTCTTGTGGGTGATTCTATTATGGCTATGATTGTGTATAGAATGTGTCTCGTCTCCTAATCCCATAGAGTGACTAATGTTGATCTTGTAGAGCTTGATATGCTATATTTTGATGTTATCCTTGATATGGATTGGCTGCATTCATGTTATACTTCTATTGATTGTAGAACCCGTGTAGACAAGTTTCAGTTCCCAGATGAACCCATCCTCTAGTGGAAAGGGGGAAATACTATGCCTAAGGTAAAGTTTGTTTCTTGTCTTTAAGCTAGAAAGTTGAACTATAAGGTTGCATATACCATTTAGTTATTGTGAGAAATATGGATTCTGAGACCCCTACTACTAAGTTAGTCCCCGTTGTAAATGAGTTTTCGGAATTGTTCACGATGATTTACTTGGTGTTCATCGAAAAAGAGAAATAGACTTCGGTATTGACCTTCTCCCAGATACGCAACCTATCTCTATCCCATATTTCAGTGTTCCTCGCAAAAGGGAATACTTGAAAGATTTGTTAGATAAGCGTTTCATCCGACCGAGCATCTCTCCATGGGGTGCTCTAGTTTTGTTTGTTAGGAAGAATGATGGTTCCCTCTTAATGTGTATTGACTACCTACAATTGAACAAGGTTATATTTAAGAATAAGTATCCTGTTCAAAGGATAGATTATTTGTCAACTTCAAGGGGTAAGCTACTTCTCTAAGATTGACCTCCGGTCGGGTTATTACCGATTGAGGGTGAAGGAATATGACATTCTGTAGATAGCTTTTTGAACTCGGTATGGTCATAATGAGTTTTTGGTGATGTCGTTTTGTTTGACTAATGCTCCAGCCGCATTTATATATTTCATGAATTGGGAGTTTAGACAATACCTTGATATGTTTGTAATTGTCTTCATTGATGATATATTGATCTATTCAAGGAGTGAAGAAGAACATATGAATCATTTGAGGATTGTGTTTCAAGTCCTCAAGGACCAACAACTCTTTGCAAAGTTTAGTAAATGTGAGTTTTCGTTAAGGTATGTGACTTTTCTTGCTCATATTGTTTCCGGTAAGGGCGTTGAGGTAGATCTAAAGAAGAAGGATGCAGTAAAGAGTTGGCCTAGACCTCTATCCCCTTCAGATATTAGAAGTTTCTCATGTTTAGCCGGTTACTTTAGAAGGTTTCTCGAAGGGTTTTCTTTGATTGTTTCTCCATTGACAAAATTAACTCAAAAGAAGGTTAAGTTCATATTGTCCGAAGAGTGTGAAAAGAGTTTTCAAGAATTAAAAGATACACTTACTTCCACTTCGGTGTTGAATTTACCCCAAGGGAAAAAAGGTTTTGTTATTTATCGTGATGCCTCAAGAACTAAGACTCATGAGAAGAATCATCCTACCTATGATCTTTAACTAACGGTTGTTGCTTTTTCCTCTTATGATTTGGAGGCATTATTTGTATGGTGTTCATGTAGATGTCTTTACCGACCACAAGAGTTTACAATATGTGTTTAAGTAGAAAGATCTAAATCTTTGCCAAACAAGGTTGCTTGAGTGACTAAAATACTATGATATGAGTCTTCTGTATCACCCCGCAAAGGAAAATGTGATGGCAGATTCTCTTAGTCAGTTAGCGATAGGTAGTGTTGCTCATATTGATGATGATGAAAAGGAGGTAGTTCGAAATGTTCATAGACTAGCCCAATTAGGTGTTCGATCAGTTGACTATACAAAGTGTGGTGTTATGGTTAACAATGTTTCAAAATCGTCTTTTGTAGCAAATGTGATAGCGAAGCAACGCCTCGATCCGACTTTGCCTGTACTAAAGGAAGCGCTACTTCAAAAGTCCGTAGAGGCTTTATCCCAAGGGGGATATGGTGTACTTTGATATCAATGTCATTTGTGTGTTCCCAATGTCGATGGCTTGAGAGAGAAGATCTTGTCAGAAGCCCATACTTCTCGATATTTCATTCACCCGAGAGTAACAAAGTTGTACCATGACTTGCGGGAGATCTATTGGTGAAATGGGATGAAGAAATATATTGCGAAATTCATTAGCCAACAACTGATTGTTGAGCATCAAAAGTCGGGAGATTTATCCCAAGATATTAGTATTCCTTCTTAGATGTGGGAAGATTTGAATATGGATATCATTGTTGGCGCACCTTGCACCTGGAGACAATATGATTCGATTTAGGGTATTGTAAATCGAATGATGAAATCAGCCCATTTAATTTCGCTCAAAGTTTGTTATTCGGCGGAAGACATTGATAAGTTTCACATGAAAGAAAGTTTGAGGTTGCATGGAGTGTCCTTGTCCATTATCTCTGGTAGTGGTACCCAATTAACTTCTCTCTTTTGGAAATCGTCCCTAAAGGGTCTTGGTACTTGTGTTAAGCTTAGTATGGCCTTTCTTCCACAAACCGATGGGAAAGCGGAGCATAATTTCAAAACTTTGGAAGATATGTTGAGAGCATGTGTAATTGACTTCAAGGGTAATTGGGATGATCACTTGCCTTTGACTGAGTTTGCATACAACAATAGCTATCATTCAAGCATTTGTATGGCTCCATTTGAGGCTCTGTATGGTAGGAGGTGTAGATCTCCTATATGTTAGTTTAAAGTTGGTGGTCGACTTGATGGGTCTTAAGTTAGTACATAAGGACATGGAGGAAGTTCTGCTTAATAGAGAAAGGTGGAAAACTGTTCAAAGTCGGCAGAAGTCCTATGCCAATATTACAAGGAGAGATCTTGAGTTTGATGTTAATGATTGAGTCTAATTGAAATTTCACCCATGAAGATTTTAATGAGATTTGGGAAGTAATGGAAGCTTAGTCCCTGTTATGTGGGCCCATATCAGATTTTGAGGCGTGTTGCTAAGGTGTCTTATGAAATTGATTTGCATAATGAGTTGGCATCGGTGCATCCGGTTTAGCTACTATAGTTTATATGATATTAATTACATTTTACTTAGAGAATTAGTATATTACCATGTAGAAAATTCAGAAACCGTAGCTTGGGTTAATCATCCATATTTCATTAATTATACTTGCTAGGAAGATTAGTCTGAAAACCATGTTTCAGAATTCGAATACCATATCTTTCCCTATATGTATTATGCATTGTTAGATAATTATCAATATTTTGAGTTATCCAGCATTACAGTTGCATTGTTAGCATTATATTTAGTTTGAAGTAAACTTATCAACGGGCAAACAAAGGGATGAAGGCTCACCTGTCAGTTTAGGCTGAAGCTTTTAGTAGCAAATCCATGAGTCCAAAAACTACGATGCCACCGTAGATTCTGAAGGGGCAACCAATCAGATTAGGCTTGACACCCTTGACCCTTATGGACATCAGTTAGTGGACCCATGTCAGACTTGTTTTACCCTTTTCAAGGTATGAACACCCTTCCATCAAGGGTAATAGGTTTGCCCATAATTAGCTCAGCTTTGGTATGTTGGTTAATTACATCTTCCAAAGTAAGATTCATGTTGCATTAACGATGTATTGAGTATTTATTTCTGTATTTAGTTCAATATGTTACATCTATATGATTAGTACTTGGTCATTCAATACAGCTAAGCTTTAAGTTATGCTTCGGTATATCTATTTCAATGTTAAATTTCTATATTTTTTTAGCTTAGAACATATCCCCCATGCTCAGTACATTATAAGTACTGACACATAGTTTTGGGCTACATCATTTCATAATATAGATTTGGGCGCTCAACATCCAGTCCGCGCTTAGCTCGACTTCCAATCCGTACTCAGCAGCTTCAATGGTGAGTAATCATAAATAAAGGAAGATATACATGCTTTACTTTTAGGTATTTGCTTTTCTATTTCAGACTTGATAGACATAGCTGGGGGCATGTCCCACCAACTCAGATGACTTAAAGGCTTTCAGACATAGATTAGATTCATCTTTATTTGTTAGTGTTGTTTTTAGTCATAACTATACTCTTCAAATATTTTATATATATTCAGATATTTTGGGTGCTTTCCAATTTAAGATATTAAATTATTTTTAGTTTCCACACATTGCATGTATACTTGTAAAGATATGCCATGCCATGAGCTAGTTTGGAATCACTTGTGACATAAAGCACCGTGTTGCGTCTAGGGGTACCCTCGGGGCGTGAAAACTACCTCTTAACAACAATGTAGTCCATACTTTGATGGATTATGGTTTTTCTAGGGCTACTTAATATCTAAATATTAGAAACATAGGTTAGAAGGACTATTAATAGAATATTGTTTCTTATATTACTACACATATATTACCTCCTAACAACAATGTAATTCAAACACGCACGGATCATATAACACCCTGTATTATGCATATAGTGGTTCTTTTCACATGACTCTTGACATAGCCCTATCGTCTAGGTGAGAAATGATGATTTTAATTAGATTAGAAGGTTTTGTAATACCCCACATGTTTCACTACAGATACTAACAAGTTAATTTTGATGAATGTATTTAAACTCTAGATAGTATGATGGTAATCAAGCTTTAATTTCAATGTTAAATGTTAAGTTGAAGCAAAAGAGATTAATATTTACAAAAAGGAATAAAATATTGAGTTGCTTGCTTGGCTTAATTAAGCTACTAGGTTCATCACATACTTAAGCTATATGGATTTAGTTAAAGGGCCCAAGGCTAATGGATCATATTTAGCCCATTTTAATGTACTCATTTGAGGCCCAAACTAAGTAAAAGAAAAGGAAAAGTAAAAAAAACCCAACAATCAAATCTGTCAAGGCCCAATGTAGTTAAACCCAACTAAGAAAAGGTAAGAAGGTGCATCACCTTGTTTGAAATTTTGAGCACCTTGATGTACATAATAAGGTGCATCACCTACTTGACAAATTGGTGGGTGAAAATGGAGCTAAAAAGAGAAGCTCTAGAGGATTTTTTTTAGGGTCAAGACAGTTAAATATAAGACAAATATTGGTTGGTATATCCACTCATTTTATCACACAAAATTCAGAATTAACTCCAGCTCTCTCTCCCTTTTCTCTCAAGGCTTAAACCAGCAGCCATAAAATCTTTTCTAGGGTTCTTGAATAAACCCTCATTTTTGCAAGACTAGGTGAGTGAAAATATTTATGATTTAGCTTAATTCTCCATGAAAGACTAGGAAAATATGTATACATACTTAAGTTTAAGTACATTGTAGAATGTTTCCACAAGATAGTGCTCATTTTTCTTAGTTAGTATGAGATTTTTATCTATTTCTTTGGTTTAAGAGTGAAGGGAAGTTGAAGTTCTTGAAGAGTTCAAGTTAAAAGAAGATGTTGCAGTAACTGAGGTAAGGTGACTGCTATATTTTTGTTCTCTTCATGTATGATTTGGGTAAATAATTATGAGTGTATTTTATTAAGAACTCAAGTGGTGTTGAGTTCAGTAATTGGTTGCTATGATAAAGAATATTTAGTGTTGTTTTATGTGGATATATTGAGGCTGGAGGGTTAATGTTGGGGAAAGGTGTGGATGCTCTATGTAAAAATATAGAAGAAGGGTGTAGTGATACACCATCGAACTGAATATTGTGTAGGCTTACTACTCACGCCACTTTGTATGTTGTTTAGAGGGTGTAATGGAGCAAAAGTTGTTTCGGAGGATAGTATAAGAATTTGTATTGTATGCGGATGTTATTTTAGATGAGTAGCTGTACTAACGCCCTTGATACGCCCTTGATATGATAAATTATGGCCTACTGCCCGACTACCATTTTGGTGACATTTTGTAGCCAAAATGTGTTGATTACCTACTAATACTAGCTTTACTTATTTAATTGTAGATTAAAAATCTGAAAGGAAGGAGGTTAATTCATTCTTATATTTGAGTTGTACAACAAGGTATGTAAGGCTATTCGATTCCATATATTACTTGGCATAAGATCCGAAATTTCTTATTAATATCAACAAAGTGAGTTTCCTAAGCTCTGTTCCTAGTAAATGAAACATAGTGGCTACGTACAATCTCCAACATGGCTAACACTATTTTTCCTTGTCCTTAGTATGCCAAGTTACTCAGTACATGTTCATTACTCTATATTTGTGTGTTTATATGCTAGTATAGAAATGGTATCCATAACATCAAGCTTGGCAAATTCTCCTCTTAGTCAATTGAAGTCAAATGTGCCATTGATGTTAAATAGCTCCTTCTGTCATAACTATTGCCTTCAAGTCATTATACTCATGTCTCCTACTACTGCTCCAATAGTTTCAAACCTAAGAAATGATTATAACAACCAAAACAACAATCTCAAGGATTAATGAAACTAAGTGATGAAATCTGTATAATTCTGGGTGGCAGCCCAGTGGCAAATTCCTAGCGTGGGTTGATCCCATTTGGTATAGAAGGGTGGCAGCTCAGGGGCTAAACCCTAGCGTTGACCGATCCAAATTTTTGTAATTATGAGGACAAAATCCTAGGGTCAAAATACCTAGCATGGGTCATCCTCTTCTACCAGTGATTAGCTGGTTATTTGTATCACATGCCTTACAAAGGTTATAAAGTACAGAAAAGTAAAGAAAAGAATGTAACATATATGATCCCACAAGAGTAAGTAAAGGTTGTCTTTTATTATGAGATATGCATCTATATATTGATACTTGATTTAATGAAAGCCCTTGTTTTACAAATTCTACTGCCATACATATTGAGTACCTTCTTTTGTACTAATGTCCCTTATGGGGGAAAGCGTGTTTTGTTCCACAGGTATAGGTGCTCTAAATAGTAGACCTCCTTAGTAGGAGTGCACGACACTCACAATCTTTTGGTGAGCTCTATGTTTATTCGAGGCTTTACCAAGTCTTTAGTAGATTCATTTCGGTAGTGTGGTTTAGTAAGGGTAAGGCAAGTTATTTCCCGACATACTCTAAGTTTTTCTATCATATAGAGGCTTTGTAGACTAATGTATAACATGTAGTTATGGTTGGTTCATTAACAGTTGTGGCCTTTGCGGCCAAGTTGGTCCTACCTATGTTGGTCTTTTATCATTGTGGCTTATACATATACTTTCTAGATCTTAATGAATGCCTTAGAAAAATGCATGATAGGTACAGGTTATATGTTGGTTCTACCGGGCTTCTATGGAATCGGGTGCCTATCCATATCAATGGGATTTGAGGTGTGATAGATTATTTCTCTTTAATTGGCTAGTTATTCTCGAAAGGAGAGATCCACAGACTGGATAGATGACTAATAGAACATGATTTCTTCAATAGCTAACCATATATTACCTCCAAACAATAATGTATTTAACACCCAAATGGATTCCTGGCTTTTCTTTGGTTGCTAAAACCATAAATGAGATATACATAGTTGGACAGACCAATAATAGAAATTGGTTTCTCAAAATTTAACACATGCATTAGATCCTAAGAACAATATTTTCCATACTTGAATAGATTATTGGATTTTCTTTTTCTACAAAATATCTAAATGAGACAAACATAGGTCGGATGCACAAATAATTGAACTTGGTTTCTTAGATTACTAAGCGTATATTATCTCCTAACAATAAGGTATTCCATATTAAAATTTATTATTTCCTTTTCTTTGGATGCTAAATCTCGAAAGGAGAGATACATAGGTTGAACAAAAAAATAATAGAAATTTGTTTCTTTCATTACTATATGTGTAATACTGTCACACCCCGAGTCTACCCCCTTGACGTAAACACGGGACCTAGGATCACGAGTGACCTCAAGCCAACCCTGAGCTGGCATATCATAAGCAGACTGAATATTTCTATAACAATTAAAACTGGTGCGCAACCTCAATCATGATAAAACATAATAATGGGGAATACCCAAAGTTGTTCTTAATAAATAAGATACTTATGAGTTCAATACAGATGAAAGATTAAACTCAATTCTAAATCTGAAACTAAACTGTCTGAAAAGAAGCCTCTACTGACTAAAGCTGCTGGAACAGGCCCCCAACGAACTCTAGAAAATACTGAAAACTAAAATGAAAAGACTAAACATAGAAACATGTCTATTGTCCTTGAAATATGAGGACTCACCACTGAAGCTTCTGAAATGGAGATCGGGAGCTAATCTACGCGTAATCTGGATGTTGAGTACTTGAACCTACATCAAGAAAGGATGTAGCACAGAGTATGCGTCAGTAGTTGAAATGTACTGAGCATGCAGGATAGGATAAATTTGAACAACATAGTAAACAATAAAATCATCTGAACATGCTGGAAAATACTGAAAACATACTGAGATGAACTGAACTGAATGCAAGGACCACGTACATAACATTCTAAAACTGAATACTGAAATACAACTGAAAACCTGGTCAAATACATTAAAGTCTGACTGTGGGAGCTACTAAAAACCAACATAAAACCACGTGCACTAAACGTGGAGTCTGATGTATAAGCCCCATCGAGAGGACCCAAAATACCTTGCCAAGGGTATAAAGGCATGACTGGCGTGATAACTAAGTATGATGCCCACAGAAGAGACTTATAAACCTACGAGGCACGTAGTTCTGGGACTATACGGCTATGCTGAACTCTAGTCCACTCGGTCTAAGCCTGCTCCAAACTAGAAATACGAATAACCAGCATAACTGAATTATACTGGATATCTCAATATTTTGTCATGCTAACTTAGAATGCAACAATTTAGTATTGGTAACGAAACATTCGAAATCTGAGGCATGTAAATCTGTTTATCTGACCTAGCTAATGTAATTCATGAACTAAACGAATCTACACCACTCGGGTTCTGAGTTTCATGCAAAATTCTAAGCACAATGTCACGAAAACATGATAATATGATTTGGAATACCATAACAGCTAAATCGCAACAATTTATCTAAAGTTCTAGAAACCCTAGGTCTAAACAATACATAAGGAATCAAGATTCTGACTGAATTCTAGGGACCTAGTGGAAGAAAGGAATCCACTAATGAAATCTCAGATACCTGGTGAGGAAATCTACGAAAATATCTTTGGATTTCAGGTCTGGAACGGAAGAAACCTTTCTGCGTGTTCTTGAAGAGTTGCTCGACTTTCTCCCTCTGTTTTGCTCAAAGATCGATGATTTTTTGTGAATGATTGATTAGGGTAGGTTCTGATTAAGTTACTCAGCTTAAACTAACAAAAACTACGTAGTTTAGGGGTTAAACAACGTAGTTTAGGTGTTCAACGCATAGGGGAAAGACCAAATGACCCCTGACTTAAAATCTGGCGAGGCTGACCATAGGCCCTATGAAGGACCGTCAAAGCGACCACGGACCGTCAAGTGGGTCATGGTCCTTGGTCCAGTGGCTACTGGTTCTGGGTGGTCTAACCACGAGCCCTACCACGGCCCGTGTGAAGGACGACAGACCGTGAAGGTCTCTGTGATTCCTCACTTGGGCAGGGGTCTGGTGGCTCAGGACAACGTACGCCACCATGGCCTGTCATCAAGACAGTAGACCATGAAGTGCCCCATGGTCTGACGTCTGGGACTGGTGAGTTCTGTCTGGCTCCCATGAGCTCTCCCACGGCTCGTGAGGTTTTCCATGGACCGTGAAGGGACCGTGAAGGGCTATGTGGTCCACCTCTACTGGAAGGGTGTGAACAGCGGGCAGGTTGACAGATCGTGGTACCTCTCACGGTCTGTGAACCCTGTCGTGATTCACTGTTTCTGGTATTTTTCTGCTGCACAATCTAAGTCTGAACATAGGGCTGATCATAGAGAAGGAGATGGCCATGAGGGACAAACAGCGGCAAACGTCCCTGCCATTCCCAGTGCTTATTACAGAGTTGTGTCGGTGGGATAGAATTTCTCTTGACGAGAAGAGGGATGTTGAGGTCACACCCACATCCTCAACCGATATCCTACCCATAGAGGCCGAGTACACACGGGATGAGGTGGATATGAGGAGAGCAGCTCCGATGAACACATCCCCGGAGGTTGATGTTGATTCTATACCTGCAGAGGCATCTTTGCCTACTCCGGCCTCCCAGCCTTCAGGTACATCTACTTCCACTCCTTCTGAGGCCCCAGGTTCCTCTACTGCCTCCCAGCCTCCTAGAGCTACTTCAGGTACCACTGCCTCCCAGCCTCCTAGAGCTACTTCAGGTACCACTGCCTCCAGGCCTCCGATCACTCCGGCCATGCTCCTCAATATGGGGCACCTAGCCCATTCTGCAGATGAGTGGGCTTCCCGACTAGAGGCCGAGGTGCCCTGGATGGTAGAGAGAGCCATCACAGCTGCACTGACACCTCTCCAGGCTTCCATTGATGCTCTCACTACGAGAGTAGTGATTTTTGAGAGAGGACAGGGGGTGACTACTGAGGTTATGGCTTTGAAAGTCGAGGTTTCTGAGCTTAGGAAGGATGTGGACCATCTGAAGTCCACAGACTTCACTTCGTTGTTTGGGTCGGTTGAGATCCCCGAGGATTCGAGTGCTGAGATTCCAGCCCATGCTGAGGTACCTTCGGTTACCACCAGAGATGATATTATGGAGGATGTTGTTTCTACTGAGTCTGAGGACGAGACCGATGAGGAGCAGCTTGAGGAGCGAGATGCAGTTGTCTATGATGATCTGGTAGACTTAGAGGGTGCCATGATTGAGACTTCCCGACAAGCCTCCTTGAGGGATACTTCTATGGCAGGCTCAAGTGGAGCTAGGGTTGATATTGCACTGGGCATTGATGCCCCAACAGATGGAGCGAATGATTAGACAGGATCATTCTTTACCTCCCTCTCTGTTCTTTCTATTGACTGTTGTTATTTTAGTTGCATTTGAGGAAAACTATTTTTCTTTTGTGGGTGGGGTGAGGTATTTCCATGCCTACCTCTTGTGATTGAATTTTTATTTGTATATTGGGTTTTTTGATCTATAATTGTGTTTTGATCTGAATCTTGTGGATGTTTGAGCTTGTGGCTCCTTGTTTTGAATGGAAATGGTTTGACCTATTTTAAAATTTTGTGCCACCCCTATTGTTTGTGATTGTGGCTGTTCTTGTGCAAATTTGAGTGTCAGTTAGGATCAATACCGATGACTTGAATAGTGCTCTTAATTGACCGAAATGAATGTGCAGCTACGATGAGGCCAATAAAGTTGCATAAACAATGTTTGAACTTTTAGCATCTCTATGTGACTGGCCGATTATCGAATGAGTCTCTTGTGATGAACATTTCACACTAGCTTGAAAGTGTGGAGTCTTGTTTGATATTGGTGCCAATGCCTTGTGTGTAGAGATTACTTTGAACAATTGTGTGATGACACCTAGAATTTGCTCCGTTGGTCCGGTTATCTAAGTAATGCAAGCAATTGAAATGATCTTAGGCAACGATTTTGAAGAGTGAAACAATTTCACAATATACCTCTTTTGTGGCCAACCTTGTGAGATGTGTGAACCTTGCTTCAATCCTATTGAGCCTTACCCTTTTCTTAGAAGAAATTTGAACAATTGTGATCCCTCTTTATCCATCTACTCATAACTCTCATGAAGTGTGGTTTGTGTGAATAGTCAACTTAGGCCAAAAGCCTAAGTTGGGGGTGTGGTGAAACGAGAAGAAAAATCAAGAAGTGTGAATTCAGGAGTTCTCTTTCAGCTTAGAATATTTCTTTACAGTTTTAGATAGTTTCTTAGTAGACTTGAAGGTTTTGAGACTCAATTTGGAGATGTTGGGAGTGGGTTTCAATTTTTCTTGAAATAATGAGAATAGCAAGAAAGCGAGGTTTTCCTATAACACTTCATAGCCTCCCTCTCATAAGATGTGGTGCACTTCACACCTATGAAAAATACTATACTTAGTGTAGATTTTTAGACATCCTAGGACTCTTAAACCTAATGATCTGATACAAAGTTTGTCACGCCCCGAGGCTACACCCTTGACGTAAACACGGGACCTAGATCACGAGTAACTCCAAGCTAACCCTGAGTTAGCATATCATAAGCAAACTAAATATTTATATAACAATTAAAACTGGTGCGGAAGCTAAATTACGATAAAACCTAACAGTGGGGAATACCCAAAGTTGTTCTAAATATATAAAATACTTATGAGTTCAATACGTATGAAAGATTAAACTCAATTCTAAAGCTGAAACTAAACTATGTCTGAAAAGAAGCCTCTACTGACTAAAGCTGCTGGGACATGCCCCCAACTAACTCTAGCAAATACTGAAAACTGAAATGACAAGACTAAACATAGAAACATGTCTATTGTCCTCGAAATATAAGGACTCACCACTGAAGCTGCTGAAATGGAGATCGGGAGCCGATCTACGCGTGATGTGGTTGCTGAGTACCTGAACCTACATCATGAAAGGATGTAGCGCAGAGTATGCATCAATACTTGGAATGTACTGAGCATGCAGGATAAGATAAAGCTGAACAACATACTAAGCAATAATATAATCTGAACAGGCTGGAAAATACTGAAAACATATTGAGATGAACTGAACTGAATGCAAGGACCATGTATATAACATGCTAAAACTTAATACTGAAGTACAACTAAAAACCTGGTCAAATGCATTAAAGTTTGACTGTGGGAGCTACTAATAACCGACATAAAACCACGTGAGCTAAACATGGAGTCCGATGTATACGATCCATCGAGAGGACCCAATATACCTTGCCAAGGGTATAAAGGCATGACTGGCGTGATCACTAAGTATGATGCCCACAAAGGGGACTTATAATCCTACGGGGCATGTAGTTTTGGGCCTATACGCATAGGCTGAACCCTAGTCCACTCGGTCTAAGCCTACTCCCAACTAGAAATGTGAATAAACAACATAACTGAATTATACTAGATAGCTCAATATTCTATCATGCTAACTGAAAATGCAACATTTTAGTACTGGTAACGAAACATTCGATATCTGAGGCATGTATATCTGTTTATCTGACCTAGTTAGTGTAATTCATGAACTAAATGAATCTACACCGCTAGGGTTCTCAATTTCATGCAAAAAGCTAAGCACAATGTCACGAAAAAATGATAATATGATTTGGAATGCCATAACAGCTAAATCGCAACAATTTATCTAAAGTTCTAGAAACCCTAGGTCTAAAAAATATATGGAGAATCAAGATTCTGACTGAAATCTAAGGACCTAGTGGAAGAATGGAATCCACTAGTGAAATCCCACATACCCGGTGACGAAATCTACGGAGAAATCTTTCGATTTCGGGGCTGGAACTGAAAAAACCTTGCTGCATGTTCTTGAAGAATTGCTCGACTTTCTCCCTCTATTTCACTCTAAGATCTATGGATTTTTGGTGAATGATTTATTAGGGTAGGTTCTGATTAAGTTACTAGGCTAAAACTGACAAAAACTACGTAGTTTAGGGGTTAAACGACGTAGTTTAGGTGTCCAATGCATAGGGGAAAAGACCAAAAGACCCCTACTTGAAATCTGGCGAGGCTGACCACGGGCCCTATGACGGACCGTCAAAGGGACCACGGACCGTCAAAGGGACCACGGACCGTCAAGTGGGTCATGGTCCTTGGTCTAGTGCTACTGGTTCTGGGTGGTCCAACCACGAGCCCTACCACGGCCAGTGTGAAGGACCACGGACCGTGAAGGTCTCCGTGGTTCCTCACTTGGGCTGGGGCTTGGTGGCTCAGAATAATGGACGCCACCATGGCCCGTCATCAAGATCACAGACCGTGAAGGGCTCCGTGGTTAGACGTCTGGGCCTGGTGTGTTATTCCTAGCTCCCACGAGCGCTCCCACGGGTCGTAAGGTGGTCCACGGCCGATGAAGGGCGCCGTGGTCCACCTCTGCTTGAAGGGTGTGAACCACGGGCAGATCGACGGACCGTGGTCCCTGTCACGGTCCGTGAACCCTGTCGTGGTTCACTGTTTCTGGTGTTTTTCATCTGCACAGTCTAAGTCTGATTTCCGAGGTGTTACAAATACCTCCTATTGACATACATAGGTTGGATACACCATTAATTTAACTTGGTTTCATATTTTAGTAGACATGTATTAACTTCTAACAACAATGTATTCCCTTATCGAATTGATTATTGGGTTTTCTTTTGCTACTAAATCCCTAATTTTGATATAGATAAGTTGGATGGACCAATAGTACAACTTGGTTTCTTACCTTACAACATGTGTATTAACTACAAACAACAATGTATTCAATACTAGAATGAATTTTTTTCTTTTTGTTTGTCTACTAAATCACTAGAGGAGAGATAAATAGGTTTGACATACCAATAATAAGACTTTGTTTCTTACACTCCTACACATGTCTTATCTCCTAAAAACAATGAATTGAATACTTAGATGGATTATTGGGTTTTCTTTGGTAGCTAAATCAAAAAATGAGACATTCATAGGTTTGACAGACCAATAATAAAACTTCGTTTCTTATATTACTATACATTCATTACCTCGTAACAATAAAGTATTCCATACTAAGATAGATTATTAAATCAAAGCAAAATAAACTATCCACTATATAAAATCAATACCCAACCCCATAATTAAACCCCTAGAATTAGGGTTTTAGCCACGCATCAGAAAAAGTAAATAAATTATGACTATCAATATAGAAGACATGAAGATGAATAAATTAAACAATTAGAATCAATATCCACTTGGATTTTAACTTCCAATTGTAAATTTCAAGAGTAGAAATAAAAAACACAAAACTAAAAATGTTTTTTCACTAGGTATGAAATCTCATACCAAATTAGGAACTGAAATTCTTTTCCTAAAATCTCCTACATTTTCTCTCTCCTTTGGGCTATTTATGATTTCCTAAAATTTGGGCAATAATTCACTATGTGACCAACTCAGCGACATTAGTTGGGCTTGCCAAACAGACTTGGTTAATCATCGTCTTCTCCTTAGCCCGCTTTTATTTTGCTTTAGCTTAAGGTATTTCAACCTTAGTTGGTGAACTAGCTTAATTCTGCATTTCACGGTTAGCGGATCACTAATTACAACATTTTTGACATTCTAAGACTTTATTTTTATTCGAGTCCTGTCACATTCAGTGATGGGTCATCTTGTTCACTATTACGACTCGGCAAGTCGCCATAGCACCTTTTAGTTCCCCGAACATCCTTGAAAATCTTAATTGTGCACTATCAATTTGGGTGAGGTTAGACCGTTTGGGCGATCAACCTTTTTTGCCAGATCACTGCTAATGTGTTGTTTATGCTTCGTTCATTATTTTTTGCCTTTCTTTCAAGTATTCATAATTTCCTTGTCCTTTAGCCTTCATAGTTTCCAATAATCAAAATATCATCAGAACAGAAAATAATTAGGTATTTAGGACACTAATTGTTGAACTAAAAATGCCTCAAATGAGTGTAAATTTACCACTTATCAAAAACCACAACTTAAACTTTTTCTTGTCCTTAGGTAATTCAAGAACATGATTAGTCCAACAAGGGTGTCTACAATAGTTATCAATCACAGCTAACATGCAAGTGCTACCATATGCTACTCTCAAGTAAATGTGACACTCCACCATGATAAAAAAGATTCAGATGATTACTAGCTGATATCAATCAAAGAACAAGCTCACTGTAGGTTTTTTTCTAATGCAAAACCATATTTTACAAATATATTTAAGTGCCCTCTGATGAATAATGATTTAATTTTCTGAAAAAGCAAGACAATAAAGAAGTTAGGAATCAATAAAATTCTAGCAATATTCTTGATAGTGCTCAAATTATCCTAAAAAGTTAAGGGAATAAGCGGTAATCGTCAATCAAAATACCAAACTAAGAGTAGAGATAAAACCACACAGAGAGTGATATAGTGCAATGAATTGTATTACGAATTTCAGATTACAAATCGATCATTTTTAGCAATAAAGAAAGAATTGTGGATGATTCCAACAACTTTACAAAAAAGGGTTATAATATCAACAAAATTAGACATATTTTTGAAATTCAATAAATTTATAAGTACAATAAGTGTGGGGGATTGGAATCGATGTCACATACGTGTAATTGTGTTACTCATTTGTGCTGAATAATCATGGATAGGCTAGGTCATCTATAATGACACAAATCTTTTTTCAATATCATAGTATCAATATATAGAATCTCCTTTCGGACTAATCTATGTGAATAACAAATAAACCCATTTCTTCCAGAATCTCTCTTTCAAGTTGATTTCGGAAAATAGATCTTGACTATAATATATCTTCCGAGCAACCCATAGACATCAATCTTAAATATCATGTATTGAACTAATTACCCAATCCAATTGATCTGTTTAGACTTTAGAGTATCAATCTAAGATCAAAAGTAGGATTAATTTTAAACCTTACCCCATTATTAACTCCATGCTGATTAGCCTAAATCTATGTATGAACATTAATAAAATAGAGTAAAACACAATACTAAATACATTAAATAAAGACCCAACCCCATAAAAACATGCGACAATTGGGGTTTTAGGCACGAATCATAAAAGGTAAAGAAATAATACCTATCATAAAAGAAACCATGGAGATGATGAACATAAGCAATTAGAATCAACACCCACATTGATTTCAAATTCCAATTTCAAATTTCAAGATTAGAAATTAAAACTCTAAAACTATAAGTTGTTTTTCACAAGGTAAGAAATCTGATACAAAATTAGGAACCTAAATTTTCTTCCTAAAATCTCTTGGATTTTTTCTCTCCTTTAAGCTATTTATAGTTTACCAAAATTTGGCCAAAACTTCATTGTGTGAAAAACTCTACAACATTATTTAGGCTTGCCGAATAGACTTGGTAGATCTAGGTGTACTCCATAGTTCGCCATCCTTTTGCTTCAGCTTTAGGTGTTTGAACCTCAGTTTGTGAACTCGCATAAGTCTGCCTTTCACATTCGGTGAGTCGTTGATGCACTTTTTAGTTCGCCGACCTACCTTCTACATCTTCAATTGTGCACTGTTACTTTGGGTGAGGTAAGACCATTTGGACGATCAACCCTTTTCTTTAGTCGACTGCTAGTGTGGAGTTTATGTTTTTTTCACGATTTTTTACCTTTCTTTCAAGTATTAATCTTTTCCTTGTACTTTAACCTTCATATCTTCAAATAATCAAAATATCATCATAATAGTCCATAATTAGGCATTGAGGACACTAATTGCTTAACTTAAAAAATCCTCAAATAAGTGTACATTTACCACTGGTTAATTTCTTACCCTACTACACATGTATTACCTTATAAAAATAATGAATTACATACTTACATAGATTATTGGTCGCTCTTTGGCTACTAAATCCTTAAATAAAACATACATAGATTTGACACACTACTAATAGTACTTGGTTTCTCACATTGCTACACTTTAATTATCTCCTCACAACAATATATTTTAAACTTGAATGGATATTTGGCTTTCCATTGCCTACTAAACCCTTAAATGAGAGATAAAGAGGTTGGACGAACCAATAATAGAACTTTGTTTCTTACATTGCTATAGGTGTATTACCTCCTTGTCACGACCCAAAGGTACACCCTAGATGTAACATAGCGTATAGGATCCCGAGGGACCCCATACAAGCAACATAGCATCCATAACATAAGAAATAGAACAATAAGAGAAAAACAATAGTCCAAGTTCAATAGTTTTATAAAAGAAAAGCGGAAGTCTAGTACACTTTTCTCAATACCCATCTAGTACAATAGAATCAAATTGGGTCTAGCCCATACATCGTGTCGAAAATTGAAATACAAGAAAAAACTAAGAAAAATGAATATCCATCCCCGAAGCATGATGACTCACCAAAGCTCGGGAAACCTCGAGATCAACCACTAGCCACGAAACTGAGAAACCTGACTGTCGGACCCTACATTTGGGGAAATGTAGGCAAGAGTATCCGTTAGTACAAAATAATGTACCAACTATGATAGCTATGCATAAAACATTTAAATCATGCTAAAAGAGGACATTTCATGACATGCAATTGACACACCTAAAACATGATATAAAAGAGTTAGAAAACATATGTCATAAAACATGGTCAATGCAAGCTAACATGTTTAAAGTCTTTGAACACATATGAGATACTTCTTGAAGTAACCTTAGTTCATTATTAATGTGGGAAGTAGCCTTAACCGCATAGAGACCATGTGAGCTATAACATGATCCCCTAGTGTCTCCCACACCGAAAAGGGTTGTCCTACTTTCTAAGGTAAGGACCATAACTTCTAGCTTTGGTGGATCCACTAGCTAATGTCTATCTAGAAAATCATACTATGGGGGCACATAGGTAAGGGATAAGGAGATTGCTTCTAGAAACCCAACCTCTACTAACGGGAGAGCTTCCATCTCAATATCCTCTCGATGTTAAGCATAAATCCCATGGAATAGTCATTTCTTACTATTTCTTATTATCCATGGAAGGGCACGTCATCTTGCCAATCCAAGCTAAGTCATCATCCATGGAAAGGTATCATACAATAAAAAATCCAATCTAGGTTTCATTAGGACATCTCTTAATCTTTGATTCAATTAGGTGAGAAGACCTTTCAACCTTCGAATCCTTTTTATGTGAGAAAACCTTTCACAGCATGCTTTTATTTGTATATGATAAAAATCCTTTCAACAACACATCAACATCATCATCATTAATACTTTACTCTCAAACATCCTTAAAACATTTTCATACATTTCATAAGAACCTGAATAATTCCATAAATTACCTTTCAAGGCTCAAAATCCACTTTAATCATCAACATTTAGAAAATATGGGTTAGATATGAATTTCATCATTAATTCATGTAATTCTCTCTATAGATGCTTCATTTCATAAAACTCTTCCTTTATAATCAAAATCCCACATCATATGATCATAACTTAAAAACATGGCGATTACATGAGTTCATGGGGAAATCATCATAAATCATAGTATTTTATCGATTCATGCATAGGAGATCATAATTCAATTATTTAAATCAATAATCAAAAGAACCCGTGATAATTGAAGAAAACCCTAACTCAATTGGGGGTTTCTAACTTTGAAAATAGAGGAATCTGGGAACTCCATGAATGGAAGGAATCCATGAAAGAAAACTATCATACCTTAAAGACAATTACTAATCTTCAATGGAGGAATTGACACTTAACCTTGATCCTATCTTGAAGCATTTCTTTTTCTTCGAGGTCTAGAGAGAGAAATATTTTGTAGAGGAAGAACCCAATTTCTTTTGGTGAGTTTGACAGAATGATTTCTAGTGGGAAATTTGTGGGTTAAAATACATATATAGGGGTATTAGTGAAAGTTAAAACAACGTAGTATAGGAATAAAATAATTAGAAAAAGACCAAACTGTCTCTAAACTTAACTGTCATATCCTGACCTACGGCCACCAATCGACGGACCGTGGACAGACCAACGGTCCATCCTGCACGACCGTCGATGGTGGTCAGAAACCTTCTTCTGGTGGTCTGGACCATGGGCCCTCGACCAGAGACCGTGGTCCCACCAACAGTCTGTTGGTTTGGGCTGTGGTTCCACCCGCCTGAACCCCCAATTTGGTGCCCATCCACGGACCAGTCCTCCGGTCTGTGGTCCAATCCACGGGCCATGGGTGGCCCTCTTGGCTGGCACCTGAAACTTCCTGAAAACTGTTGTGTTGCCCTCTTTCAGATCCGGGGTGTTACATTCCTAACACCAATGTATTTCATAATAGGATGGATTAGTAGCATATATATGCATACTAAATCCCTGAAGGAGATATACATAGGTCAGATGGACAAATAATAAAATTTTGATTCTTATATTACTATAAGTTTATTATCTCCTAACTACAACGTATTCCATACTCGGATGGATTATTGAGTTTTCTTTAGCTACTAAATACCTAAAGGAGACATACATATATTGTACGGACCGATAATAGAATTTAGTTTCTGTCATTACTAAACATGTATTACCTTCTAACAACAATATATTCCATACTTAGATGGATTATTGGTCTTTCTTTTGCTACTAAATCCGTTAATGAGACATATATAAGTTGGACAAACCTATAATGGAATTTTGTTTGTTATATTACTAAATGTTTATTACCTCAAAGTAATAATGTATTCCATAGTCGGATGAATTATTGGGTTATCTATAGTTCCTCTATACCTAATTTATACATACACAAGTTGGTTGGAGTATTAAAATGAATATTACCTCCTAACAAGAATATATGCCATAATTGGATGAATATTACCTCTAAAAAAATACATGCAATGGTTTGACAAACTAATAATAGAAATTAATTTCTTAAATTACTACATGTGTATTACCTTCTTACAACAACGTATTTTTTTTGCTTCAAAATCTCTAAATGAGACAATATAGTTTGAACTTATTAATAATAGAACTTGGTTTTTAACATTACTACATGTGTATTACCTTCTAACAATAATTTATGCAATACTTGATGGATTATTTGTTTTTCATTGGCTAATAAATACCTAAAAAAGACATATATAGGTTTGACGGACAAATAATAGAACATGCTTTCTTACATTACAACAAGTATATTACCTCTTAACAACAATCTATTCCGTACTCTAATAGATTATTAGCAGTTATTTGTCTACTAAATCACTATATTAAACATGAATAGGTTTGACAAATCAGTAATAGAACTTGATTTGTTACATAACTACTTGTATTTTGATAAGTGGTAGATTTGCAGTCATTTGAGGTCTATTTAGCTCAATAATTAGAGTCCACAATGCCTAATTTTTTTTATTATGATATTAAGTTGATAATTTACAGATATGAAGGAAAATGTACAAGACAAGGGTTGATGTTTGAAAGAATGGCCAAAATGCAAGAATAAGTGTAAACTATACATTGTTTATCGCCAAACTAGAAAAGCGGATCGCCTAGTGAGCATGATCTCGCCCAAAATGACAGTGCATAACACTTGTCTCTATCGATAAAAGTCGGCGAAATCTAAAAGAGAAGGAGATTTGCCGAATTAGAAAGGCGAGCCTACTTATCATTGCTGAAAATGACACTACAATGAGAAAAATTTAATGCTTGAAAGTTGAATCAAGGTGGTACTTAGTGATTTCCCAAATATGAATGGATGAGTCAAACGAGTTTGTTTACTGAGGTTCAAACACCTAAAGCCTAGAGCATGAAATGGCAACCTGAAGCACAAGACACGATCCCCGAACGAGCTCGGCGACCTTCACTAAATTCACCGAATGAGACACGCATTGAGTTTTTAGCCAAATATTGGGAAGCTATAAATAGGCCAAAGGAGAAGGAAATAAAGGGGTTCTCTAGTTCTAAGATTCAGAGATCTGAAGTTTTGAGTTTAAGATAGAGAGAAAAACTTTATCTTATGAAGAACACATTCTAGCTTTTGGGGTATTTCAACTTATCTCTTGATTTTGATAAATTGAAGTTGAATCCAAAGCAGGTTTTCATGTAATTTCTTCATTTCATGTTACTCGTGGCTGCTTTCATGAAAGGTACATTTTTTGCTTCTTGGGATGGGTGGCCAAATCAATATGATCTAGGGGTGCAATTATGGGGTTGGGTGTTGATTTAATGTACTAGCTATTGTGTTATGCTCTGTTTTCCTGCGGTTCATACATGAATTTGGTTTAATGAGTATGGGTTTAATTTATGGGTTAAGGTTCTAAACTTAATTCCTTCTTTTGAACTCCAGTCGATGCTCGTAAGACATTGATTGGAGTGAGTAATTAGTTCAATACAATGAATTTAGGTCTAATGTCTGTAACTAACTTCAAAGTAGAAGTTATGTATCAAATCTATTTACCCTATTTTCACATAGGGGTAATTGTGCTTCTCTCCATTGATGAACATTCATGAATATGCTAGTTCATGATCAATAAGGCTAATCATCTTTCAATGTCAAAGTACCTATACATAAAATCTACTTTCGATCACATCTAAATGTCAAACTAAACAATTAAATACCATACTCTATTCTCTCTTCTGATGCAACAATAGGGCAAATAGATTTGACACATAACTTCTACTTTGAAGTAAGTTACAGACACCAGACCTAAATTCATTGTATTGAACTAATTACTCACTCCAATCAATGTCTTACGAGCATCGACTGGTGTTCAAAAGTAGGAATGAAGTTTACAATCTTAAATCATAAATTAACTCCCATGCTAATTAGCCGACAATAGTTTGTTAACAGCAAAAAAAATAAAGGATAACATAATACCCACTACATTAACTCAACACCCAACCCCATATTGCACCCCTAGATCTTTGATTTTTTGCCACCCATAAAAAAAGCAACGAAAATATACATTCCATGAAAGAAGCCATGGGTAACCTGATATTAAGCAATTACAAGTAAACACACATTCGATTCAACAAAAAATTATCAAATTTAAGAGCAAATTTGAAAAACTCGGAAAAGCTAGAAAGTGTTCTCACAATGGTCAAGTGTTCTTTCTCAAAACTCAATTTCAGAACAAATGTTTCAGGACCTCTATCCTTAGACTCGTAATTTCTCTTTCCTTTGGGTTATTTATAGGTTCCCAAAAATTTTAACAAAACATCAATGTGTGTCTCATTCGACCACATAAGTCGAGGTCGTGGAGCTCATTCGGTGAATCTCCTCTTGCTCTTCATCTGGCCTGTTCATGCTCTAGGCTTCAGGTGTTCGAACCTCTATTGGAGAACTCATCTGAGTCAGCCTTTCAAATTTGGTGAATCTTCGAATGCCACCTTGGTTCGCCTTTTTTGAGCATTCAATCTTTTCTTTTTACACTGTCATTTTTAACGATGATCAGCAAGGTATCCTTTGTCATTCAGTACATCACCTTCTTCAATAGAGTTTGCCGACCTGATTCGATAGACACATGTTATATGCACTATCATTTTGGGTGAGGTCGCGCTTACTTTGCGATCCGCCTGTCTCGATTGCCAATCAACAATGTATAGTTTCCACTTCTTTTTGCATATTTGTCAATTCTTTAAAATATCAATCCTTGCCTTGTTCATTTTCCTTCGTAGCTGCAAATCATTAATAATGTGTTCGAATCAGAAAAAGCTAGTCATTCTGAATACTAATTATTGAGCTTAATTGACCTCAAACGAGTGCAACTCTACCAGTCATCAACAACCCCAACTTAAACTTTTGTTTGTCCACCAATAAATCAATAGTAAAATTAGATCAATAAGGGTGTCTAAAAAAGTACACAATGTGAGCTAACATGCAAGTGTCATTGCATGACTAATCTAAACAACATGCTACACTCAATAATGATAAAAAAAGCTTCAAATGATGACTAGCCGATATCAAAATAAGCTCAAGATCACTTTAGCTTCTTGTCTAATTCAAGAACATGTTTGAATAAATGAATTCAAGTGCTCTCACATCAAGAACGATTCCATGCTCTCACAAAGCAAATCAACAATGATATAAGGATCAATGCAACGCTTACTCTCTCAAAAGAGAAACACATTCAAGCTTTGTCCCATAGGTTTTCACATATTTCCAATCACCACATAACCTAGTTCATGAAAGATCTCAATGGTGTTTTAGGCTTGTAATGGGGTTGAGAGTTCAGGTATGGTAAATTTGGCTTTGTGACTTTACCTTTTCAAAGCATTTTTGAATCATCTTCATCTCTTCTCAAGTTCTTTTCATTCTTTTTCATTTGAGAACTCAAACTTTTTGTTTCCACTAAATTTATTTGGAATCCCCTTTATTTAATTCACTTCTCTTTTTCATTTTCATTACAATGACTTTTCTTTTTTCATAAGGAGGGGTTCCTTCTTTTTTTTTAACAAACTTCAAAGTTGAGTCTCATTTCATCTTTCTTTTCCCTTTACTTGGGTTTCATTCCTCCATCTTTTTGCACACCCCCAACTAATGCTTTCGGCTTATGTTGATTACTCAAACATAACAATTCTTTAGAAAGGATTTTTGGTCAAAAGGTAGGGATAATTTTGTTCAAGAGGCTTTCTTTTGGTTTCGCCATCAAAAGGGTTAGCCTCAAATGGTGCCAAAAAGGATGCAGGCCCTCCCAAGGTAGTAAAAAAATATCATGGACATTTGGGTTCCATCTTTGAATTGTTGCCCAAGATCATGCCTCACATTCACTACGATTCAAATAATTTGACTAATAAGAAAAATTTCAGGAATCACCAACATGCTTTCAAGTAAAACCTCACCACACATGGCACTTTAAAATACACTTATTTAGCCCATCCTTAAAAGATCAAAAGCATTCGTGTGATTTTCATTGCAAGGCTCACATCAAAAGACATCTAGTTAATAAACACCCAAAAAGATCATTCAGATGTGCAACCACATCTATTTCATTCTCACAACACCAACACTCTACATCATGCTCGTCATGAGTACCATTGAAGACATCAATTTTGAACACAATCGATTCTCAAATCATATATCAATAAAAACTTCATGAATTTGATGATTTACAAAAGTCACGGGGATGGCAAATAGGTTTAAAAATTAAGAGAGACCGAAAAATATAAAATAGGCAGACTCAACTAAAAGAAGCACTATAATATAAACAAATGAAAAGTAATACAATCATCCAAAACTAAAATTAACAAAATACAATCAAAATAGGGATTGGCTCAAAGGCCCTCACCCAATAAATAAAATGGTTGTGTCCTCAATGCAATGATAAGAAAAGTATGGGAGATTGAGATAAAGGGTCCCCCTGACAGGCTAGGCCTTTGGAGATCTCTCATCCGTAGTCTCAAGTGGGGAAGCCTAAAGAGGGGCATTAATGCCCGAAAATAGATTCATCGGAGGCAGTAGTAAAAATTCATCTATACATATTGGCCCGTCTTAACACTCAGAGGGATAGTGAAGTTTGAAGATATTCCACTCGGATAAATCTATGAAATCTCCCGAAGGGATATCTCCTCGTTCGCCAGAAGTATGACCTCTTAGGTCTCCTACATCTCAGTCAAATTTTGTGCAATCTCATGCTCCTCGCTCCTCAACTCCTCCTCATTCCTCTCCTCAACCAACCCATCCTCGGCCCTCTCAACATTATAATCGACATCAAAAGAAACACTCATAACTGTCGTAGGCTAGTTAGTGGGAAGAGGCTCACTACTAGGCATATGTTGCATAAAGGTAGGTGTATTCGGTAAGGGAACATCCCCCAAAAGCATAGATATATATATGGACTACAACTTAGTTACCTCCTCCGCAAGGTAGCAAGCTTATTTCTAATGGTGTCTAAACACCAGAACTACCCTTGGCCTTTTCTTTTGCCTCAAGTCTAATGGTGTAACATCCCGGATTCGAAAGAGGACAACCTAGTAAATTTTTAGAGATTACAGGTGCCAGCCACAGAGGACAACCACGGCCCGTGGGTAGAACCATGGATCGTGGGCCTGGTCCATGGACTGGGGACCCAGGTCTGTATAGAGGTCCAAGAACCACGGCCTGACCAACGGACCATCGATCAGACCATGGTCTGTGGTCAAAGACCCCAAAACTTGGGTTTATTACCACCAATGATGGCCGTACAGGACGGTCCATCTTCCTGACAACGGTCCGTCAATGGGGTCTCATTGGTTGTGGGCTGGCAGGTTTAGTTAAGGGCACATGGGTCTTTTCTGGCTTTAATTAAATCAAAGTGAGGTTGTTTTACCTAAGCCTAGGACCCCTATATAAGTTATTTTAACCCGAAACTCACCCATTCAAGTCATTATTTCGAAAATCTAAAAGAAATCCTAATGTCTTCCTCTCAATGTTTCTCTCACTAGAACTTGTAGAAGAAGAAAGAGTTGGAGCTAGGATCAAGGTGAAGTCTCCATTCCTCGAGAATTTTTAGGCTATGTAATCAAGATATGATGGATTTTCATCTATGGATTCCTTCCATCCATGGAGTCCCTAGGTTTTCCCCAATTGAGAAGATGAAATCCCCAATTTGAGTTAGAGTGTCTTCCAATGCTGTGGGTATTGATGAATCTAGATCCAATTGAGTGGATTATGATTGTTTATTATTGAATTGATAGGAATACATGTTTTTAGGATGAATTTACATGTACCCATGCCTAACCCATGTCTAGAAAGATGAAATTAATGTAAATGGATTTTATGCCATGAAAGGAGAATTGGCTGGTTTAGATGTATTCAATCTAGGATTGATGAGATACACTAGAGTTCAAGCTGATATGATGAATCATGGTTGGATTGCTTTGAGATTGAAGCTTATGATATGATTAGGGTGTTGAATTGCTTGAGATTGAGCATATAGAATGACTATGATATATAGGGCTTTGAGAGTAAAGATTACGTCGTCAATTGTTGACTATTGATGTAATTGTTGTGGAAGGAATTCTTTCCACATAGATTGCTTATGATTATGCATGTCAAAGATTTTCTCACATTGAATGATTCTAAGTTCAAAGGATTGCTCATCTAAAATGAATCTATGCTAATGACTAAGATACATATGAGGCTAGAGGCAATTACCCATGACATCCAAATGAGATGGATATGAGGCGATTACCCGTATTTCATGAAGTAGGATAAATAGGCGATTACCCTTATTCCTTAAATTTGAACAAGAGGTGAATCCCCACATTCTTAAGATATGGTTAGACAAGACGCGAATACCATTGATCTTTATAGAATGACAAGAGGTGAATACCCATGTCACATGTTAAGTTGGACAAGAGGCGAGTACCCATGATCCATATGTTAAGTTGGACTAGAGGCGAGTACCCATGATTCGTATGTTAAGAAGGACTAGAGGCGACTACCCATGTTCCTTTGTAGTAAGGCAAATAGGTGATTCCCCATGTCTATAAAAGATAAGCTAGAATATGTATGATGAATTATAAACTTGTAATGTTGCTTGAGTTGCCTTCCATGATTTGCTTGAGTAGAGGTGGATGACCCAAGTCTTGATTAAGGATAAGTTTAGGTTACTCCATGAAGTACTCCTCCTATGTTGTGATGATTTATGTGCATTGCTTATGCCTTATGACTTACGTTGTTATCTCTTATGCTTATGTTGATGTTTATGTTGGCTATCATATTTAGTACATGTTTGTACTAACGCATACTCTTGCCTACATTTCTTATCCAAATGTAGGGTCTGGTGATATCGACTCTCATCCCCGTGGCTAGGAACATAGTAGAGCAAGACGTGAATATTGGTGAGTCCTCATAGTATTCGACGATATGGCCACCATTTCTCTTATGTTCTTTCATTTTATCTTTTGAACACTATTGTATGGGTTATGTCCCAAGATATTAATGTTTTAGATGGTTTGAGACAAAGTGTATTAGACTTCCGCTTCGTTTAAAAAAGACTTTGATATTGTTAAAAGAGTTTTAAATTCCCTCTCATTTCTATCATCTTATGTTATGAACGCTTAGTGGCTTATATGAGGCCTCTTGGGGTCTTGTATACCATGTTACGTCTAGGGGGTACCCCTGGGTCGTGACGAACTTTGTAATGAGAGCACATGGTTAAGAATGGTTCTAGGATGTCTCAAGACCACGTCTAGTAGAGTCTTGTTCATAAGTGTGAAGCGCTCCACATTTATGAATGAGAAGCTATTAGATGCTTAAGAAACCTCACTTCTTCATTTCTCTAAGTCGTGTAATATAGTTTATTTCTATAAGGTCTTTTCTCCTAATCCTTATCAGATGGTCTACAAGATATGACTACTAGAAGAGCTTTTGCTAGAAGGATCGAGGGAAAAGAGATTAACCAAGAAGATCCTCATCAAGCTCCGGTTAACCCTTTGGCCAACCAAGTGATTAATGCGGATTATAGGACCGCTTTTCAATTATTGGCTTAAGCCGTGACGGCCCAAGCCAATAGAGAGGTTGTGAACCCCGTGAACCCAAATGTGCCTACGACGACATCAAGAGTGAAGGACTTCACAAGGATGAATCCTCCGGAATTTTATGTCTCTAAGTTTGAGGAAGATCCTCAAGAGCTTATTGATGAGGTCTATAAGGTGTTGGCTATCATGGGAGTGACTTCGGTGGAGAAGGCGGGATCGGCCGCTTATCAGCTTAAAGGGGTTGCTCAAATTTGGTTCAACCATTAGAAAGAAGGAAGACCGGTAGATGTGGGTCACTTTGGATGGGAAAGGTTTAAGTCTACTTTTATTGATAGGTTCTTTCCCCTTGAGATGAGGGAGGCTAAACTTCTTGAATTTATCAATCTACGACTAGGAAGCATGAGTGTGAAAAAATATGATTTGAAGTTCACTTAATTGTCTAAGTATGCTCCTTCTACTGTTGCTGACTCAAGGGGAAGGATGAGCATGTTCCATTCAGGAGTGTCCGAATTGGTTGTAAAAGAGTGTCGTATGGCTATGCTTGTCCATGCCATGGACATTTCTCGTCTAATGGTTCATTCCCATAAAATTGAAAAGGAAAAACTCAAAGAAAGGTCTAGAGAATCAAAGAGGGCAAGAACGGATGATGGTAACTATTCATACTCTAGGTCTGGTGGACGTGGTGGTTCAAGGTTTCGACAAATGTTTTCTGGGAAAGGTTCTTCTAAGGCTCCTCCAAGGACCAACAATGAAAGGGTGTCTAACCCTAAGCCTCAAGGAGGTGGTAATGGGCCTTCTATGCCTAATTGTATTAAGTGTGGGAGAAAGTGTGAGGGCAAATGTCTAGCGGATTCCAATGCTTTATTTGTTTGTGGTAAGATGGATCACAAGATAAGAGATTGTCCTTCGGTTGCTAAGAATGAGGGAGATAATCACCGTAGGGCTCAAACCTATCCTTCATCCGGTCCAAGTTCTTTCGGTTCGACTACTCTTTAAGCAAAATAGGTTTTATTCTCTTCAGACTCGACGAGAACAAGAGTATTCACCCGATGTGGTTGCCGGTATGTTGAATGTTTTTCAACTAGATGTATATGCTTTACTTGATCCAGATGCTACTTTGTCTTTTGTGACGCCATATGTGGGTATGAGACTTGATATACTTCCCGAAGTGTTGTTAGAACCTTTTTCTGTCTCTACTGTTGTTGGTGATTCTGTGTTGGCTGAGAGGATTTATAGGAAGTGTCCCGTCTCCTTATCCCATAGAGTTACCCTTGTTGACTTGGTAGAGCTTAACATGCTTTATTTTGATGTCATCCTCGGGGCGAATTGGTTGCACTCTTGTTATGCCTCTATCGATTGTAGAACGTGGGTAGTCAAGTTTGAGTTCCCGAATGATCCTGTCCTAGAGTGGAAGGGTGGAAATTCTATGCCGAAAGGTCAGTTCATTTTTTATCTTAAGGATAGAAAGATGATTTCTAAGGGTTTCTTGTACCATTTAGTTAGGGTGAGGGATGTGTATTCCAAAACCACTAGTCTTGAGTCTGTCCCCATTTTTAATGAGTATCCGGAAGTGTTCCCAGATTATTTACCCGGTAATCCTCCTGAAAGGGAAATAGATTTTGGTATTGACCTTCTCCCAGATACACAGCCTATTTCCATTCCTCCCTATAGAATGGCCCCGACAAAACTTAAGGAGTTGACAGAACAATTGAAGGACTTGTTGGATAAGGGTTTCATCCGACCTAGTATCTCTCCATGGGGTGATCCAGTCTTATTTGTTAAGAAAAAGGATGGTTCACTCCAGATGTGTATCAACTATCGTCAGTTGAACAAAGTGACCATTAAGATTAAGTATCCTATTCCAAGGATAGATGATTTGTTCGATCAACTCCAAGGTGCAAGTTACTTCTCTAAGATCAACCTTAGATCAAGTTATCACCAATTGAGGGTGAAGGAAATGATATTCTAAAGACGGCTTTTAGGACCCGATACGGTCATTATGAGGTTTTGGTGATGTTGTTTGGTTTGACTGATGCTCCGGTGGCATTTATGAATTTGATGAATAGGGTGTTTAAATAATACCTTGTATGTTCGTAATTGTGTTCATTGATGATATTTTGATCTACTCAAGGAGTGAGAATGAACATATTGGTCATTTGAGAATTGTGTTACAAATCCTTAAGGAACAACGATTCTTTGCAAAGTTTACCAAGTGTGAGTTTTTGCTAAGGTCTGTAGCTTTCCATGGTCATATTGTTTCAAGTAAGGGTATTGAGGTAGATCCTAAGAAGACGGATGCGGTCAACAATTAGCCTAGACCTCTATCACCTTCGGACATTAGAAGTTTCTTGGGTTTTGCCGATTATTACCGATGGTTTGTTGAGGGGTTTTCTTCTATTGCCTCTCCATTGAAGGTTTGTTGATAGGTAGTGTTGCACATGTAGAAGAAGATAAGAGAGAATTGGTACGAGATGTACATAGATTGGCCCGTTTGGGTGTTTGGTTAGTGGATTCCACCAAGGGCGGTGTTATGGTCCAGAATGGTTTTGAATCATCTTTTGTGGCAGATGTGAAGGCCAAACAAGGTCTTGATCCAATTTTGGTAGAATTGAAAGAAGTGGTACTTAGAAATTCCGTTGAGGCTTTTTCCCAAGGGGAGATGGTGTACTTAGATACCAAGGTCGATTATGTGTTCCAAATGTTGTTGACTTAAGGGAACAAATCTTGACAGAAGTACATAGTTCTTGGTATTCCATTCACCTGGGAGCCACCAATATGTATCATGACTTGCGGGAGGTCTATTGGTTGAATGGGATGAAGAAGGATATTGCGGGATTTGTGGCTAAGTGTCCAAATTGCCAACAAGTGAAAGTTGAGAATAAAAAACCGGAAGGTTTAGCCTAAGACATTAGCATTCCTACTTGGATGTGGGATGTAACACCCCATATTCGAAAGAGGGAAGCTAAGCAAATTTCAGCAGCACCAGGTGCCATCCACGGAGGCCAAACCATGGGCCGTGGGTCAACCCATGAGCCGTAGGTTGGGGTTGTGGAAAGGGGCCACCAAAAATTTGGTCCAGGCACGGACCAAGGAGGGACCTACAGACTATAGGTGGGTCCACGCCTGTGTTCCAGTTTCGTCAATTGGACAGAAGTCTCTGACCAGACCATGCCTGACCAGGACGGACCGTATGTCGATTCACGATTCGTCGGCCGTGGTTCCGTGGGTCAAGACCTGGCGGTTATTTTAGGGGCATATGTGTCTTTTCATGTTTTAATTAAATCAATGTAGTGCCATTTTGTCTAAGTCTAGAATACCTATATAAGTATTTTTAACCCCCAAAATCTCCCATTCAAGTGATTCTCTAACAATCCAAAATGAATTTCCAAAACTCTCAAATATTCTCTCTATAGAAGTTGGAAGAAGAAGGAAGAAATTGTAGCTAGGTCAAGTTCAAGTCTCCAATCTTCAAGCTTGTGAGGGCTTTGTAATCAAGGTATGATGGCTTTTCATCCATGAAATCCTTTCTTCAATGGAGTCCCCTAGAATCTCCCCAATTTGATGAAGAATTCCCCAATTCTAGTTAGGGTTTCTTCCAATGTTGTGGTTTATGATGAATGTTGATCCAATTGAGTGGATTATGATTCTTTATGATTGAATTGATAGAATTACAAAGCTTTTAGCTGAATTTTCATCTACCCATGCCTATTCCATGATTCTAACCTACAATTGATTTAGTTGGGTTGATGCCATGAAGCAAAACTTTGTGGGTTTAGATATATCCTTATAGGATTGATGAATTACAGTTAGAATAGCTTTAGAATAAATCATAATTTATGATCATGAGATCTAGGGCTTTGAGAGTAATTCTTATGATAGGAGTTTTTGGTAATTGATGTCATTGTTGTGGAAGGGATACTTCCCACATTAATTGACTAAGTATGAATGTATGAATGTGAAAGGCTTTCTCACATGAATGATTCTAGGTTGAAAAGATTGCTCACCTAAAATGAATCTAGACTAAAAGACTATGTATTTGATGAGGCTAGAGGCGACTACCCTTGACCTCCATATGAGAAGGATTTGAGGTGATTTCCCATACTCCTTAGAATTGAACAAAGAGGTGAGTCCCCACGTTCTTATTATGATAAATGGACATCGAGGCGAGTACCCGTGATACTTATGAAATGATGTGGAGTGATGAGTATGAGATTTTGACTCATTTAGGGCTTTGTTTTATAGCATAAGTGTCCTCAAATGCCTATTTTATGCTCTAAACTGATGTTAAAGTGTTGATTTGCAGCTATGAAGGCAAAGGAGCAATGGAAGGACACTACGGGAAAAACGTAACTAACAAGCGGAAAAAGTGAAGAAAAGAGATCCTGGTGATAGCCAAGTGGCTCTTTCGCTTGCCCAAAGTTCAAGCGTGCCAACTTTGGGGAAGAACCAATTTGGTGACAAGAATGGGCAGTCGGCGAATCGCCGAGCGACTCCGCAATCGCAACCTTGATCGCCCAAAGTTACAGGACATGGAGAACTGATGGACAAGGCAAATTGGAGATGGAAGAGAGCGAAGGCCAGATCGCCGACCTGGTTGGCCAGACGCAACTTACTTTGCCCAATGGCTTTTCAGGCGAAAAATTGGACAACTATAAATTGAAATTTTAAATGTAGAGTGGAGAGTTTCGATCCCCAAGTTTGAGAGTTAGAGTTTTCTCTTAGTTTTTGAGTTTCATTATTGACTTTGAGGATTTTTAAGCTTGAATTTGAGGATTTGTAAGTGGGTTTTTGAACTGAATCAATTTGGAACATTGTAAAGGCTGAGAGACTTTTACCCAGCTGATGGCTAATCTAGTTGGTAATTGTTTTTATATTTTTATGATGTTTAGCTAAAACCCTAATTCTTGGGGTGTGATCATGTGATTATGGGCTGAATTAGCTTATGGGTATTGTTATTTACTTATTTAAATGCTTAATTGAAGTGGGTTTAATTGATAGTTGTGTTTTATTCTATAAATTATAGTTGCAAATGCAATTCTAACTTAGAATTTTGGGCTTGCTTGAGAAAGAGGTTATAGAATCAAAGCTTTCAATTGATGATTGTAGTTGTTGTGTCGATATGGGATTACCTAGAAAGAGTAAATCCTAAACTTGATTCTACCTATCTAGCTCGAGAGAGTAGATTAATTAAGGTTTTGGGCTGTTCTTATTGATATGCTTGTTGAGGTTCGAGAGAACTCACTTGATTCGTAGTAGTTGTTCGAGAGAAAACTATTGCACCCATAGTCTAGCCTACCCACTGAAGTTTAGAAATTCGTTAGTAATTTCACTTACCCATATAACAAAATTAGACTATATCGATTGCATCCCGAGAATTTCTATCTATATTGTTATTTCATTTGTGTTTGTGTGTGCTTAGCTGATAATTGACAATCCAAATCCCCAATCTGATATTTTTTGTCAACCCCTTAGACTTGTTTATCTAATTCTGATAATTATATTCCTATAACCGATTAGACCACTTTTATTACTTCATAACTGAATTTGAGCATGTACCACTCCATGTGGGTTCGATCCCAACCTTTGTTTGGTTTTATACTTGTTAACAATCATCTACACCTAGAATTGGATGAGGTGTATTGAGCGTTAATCAAAATGGCACCGCTGCCGGGAAGTGGTGTTGTTTAAAATTCTATTATTGAAGTTGAGTTGTGATCTTTTTGTGTTATAATTGAATCAACTAAATTTATTGGTTGTTTTTGTGTTTGAACAGATGAAGAAATGAGCGTGAACGGAAGCAATGGTAACTAGATTGGCCACCATGAAGATATTGGGAACTTGAATGACGTTAATGACCCTATCCAATTGGGTGGTGTTTGGGCCATACGTCTACCTCCTGCTGAAGGGAACACTATTTTTCATGTCACTAGTACAATGCTTAAGCTTTTACAAATGAAAGGATTGTTTGGAGGATTGGCTCATGAGGATCCCCATGAGCATATTCAGAATTTCATCGACGTTTTTGGACAGTTCTTGTTCAAAAATATCTCCCAAGAATCGGTCCGTCTTTGATTATTTCCATTTTCTTTGATGGGAGAAGCTACAAAGTGGCTAGCTGATCTCCCGAGAAATTCCATTACTACTTGGGATGAGCTTACCGTAGCTTTCTATGTGAGGTACTTTCCCCCGTCAAAAATGATGACGTTAAGGGATAGTATTCAAGGGTTCAAACACTTGGAAGGTGAACCAATCCACGAGACATGGCTGAGGTTTCAAAAGTTATTACTTCAATGCCTAAATCATGGGCTTCCGAACAATGTCTTGTTGCAATACTTGATTGGAGTCTTGACTCGGTGAACAAAGGGGTTGCTTATCAACTTGTTCCCGATGGTATAATCTAACAGCCTTGGAAGGTCGCGTCTCAACTCCTTGATGGAATGACCAAGATCAATAGAGCATGGTACACTCGTAAGGACCAAGTGTCTCCTCTCACCTTTAGAATGAAAAAAGAGCAGATCTAGAAGGATCAAGAGAGAGACAAAAACATGGAAAAAATGATGACCCAACTGGACTTATTGTCGAAAAATGTGATGGGTAGTGGGTTGAAGACTGTGAATGATTGGGTATTGGGGGATCAAACCCTGAGGAGGCACATTTTGAGGTGTTGTACAATGAGGAATTAAATTTCCTTGCAAATCAATGAGGAGGTTTTTGTTCAAAGTATCCAAGGCCGGGTGGAAATCCGGGTTGGAATAGAGATGTTGGATGGAGAGATCGTGACAGAGAATGGTGTGATCGTAACGCCACTTGGAAGGAAAGAGAGGGTGATAAGGACAGATACATCCCACCTCAGGGGCGTCAAAAGACTAAGGAACAAAGGGTTGACTCGGATGTACGTACAAAAGACATACTTTCACGCATTCTCTATAAGGTAGAAGAGTCAGATAATGTTTTGAAAGAAATGAAAGAGGACATTTATACACTTAATCAGACGGTCACCTCACATTCAGTGTCAATCAATCAATTTGAAATGCAAACGGGACAAATTTTGTCTTATTTGATCCCAAGGCCAAAAAGGGGCCTGCCAAGTGATACCTTGGCCAACCCGAAGAATGATCCTTGAAAGTGTATCCACGTCGTGCCACGACGTTAAATGAGGCACTTCTTGGGAGGCAACCCAAGGTTTATTAATTTTATTTTTATTGTTTGAATAATGGGTGTTGAATGTGCAGGTTGAAAAATTGAAGTTTTGGGAAAATGGCAACTAGGCAAGCAAAAATTTCGGTCGATGAGCCCGACATGGACCGCCGTTGGAACCACCTGCCTTACCAGAGGTTCTATAAAACTCGGTGGGCTGAAGTACCACTCGGTCTATCACCGAGTGTGTCAGCGAGGTTGACTTACATCGCCGACTGGCGCACGCATTGAAGAGTTTTAAAAGGGCCAAACGGTTTTGAATTCAAATATCCTTCACTCTATCACTTTTTCAACTACCGTACTCTCACCCCGATAATAGATTACTCGTACTTTAGTATTTTTACTCTCATTTCTCTTGGGATCTTTCCTCGGGATTGACTTTGAAATTACTTTGTCACCTAGCTTTACAAAAAATTCAGCATAAAAGGTTGGTTTTCCGAACCCTGAACTAAATTGTTTGTTCAAATCAAATGCTTGTGATAAATTGTTGTTGAATATTTTTGGGTAGTGTATTTTGATCATCGTGTGATTGTTGGGTTGCCCATATTTATATGAATTCGTTCTTAAATGATCGTAAATGATTTATTCCTGAGTCAATGGTTGATTAAATTATTGGGTTGTTGTGATTATGTGTTTGGTCTAGAGGGGTGAAGTCTGAGTAACCCCGAATTGTAAAAAAATTCAAAAATTGCCCAATGATAGAGCGGTTGACGTCATTCTTAATGGAAAAAGACGTCAATTGGCCAATTTGGCCAAATCGGGGGAAGTCTTAGTACCTCGAGGGCATGGGTCTAATGGGTCTAGTGTGAATTTCATGTTTTGGTGTTTCATTTTTTTATCGTGGACTGTGGGCTTGATTTTGATAAAAGGGGTGAAAAAATGGCACGAAGGGCTATTTGGCGAGCTTGGTCAAGCTCGCCGAGTGGTTCAGCGGTTCGCCTAAGTCCCCCTAGATCGCCCTTTATTTCTCTATTTTGTGGGTTTGAGTATTGTAACTTTCGGCGATATGCCTAAGCTCGTTGAGTTCACTCGGTGACTCACCGAAAGTATCTTCTGATCGCCCTTCTGCTCCCCTTTTCCCTAAAATTTATTTGTAACTTTCGGCGAGCTACTTCTAGTTTGCCGAAAGGTGTCAGCGATCCGCTGAAAGGCCCTAAACATCGCCGAAAAGCTTAGAATTTTTGAAATTTTTTCACTGTTACTTTCGGCGAGCCCGACCTGGCTCGCCAAAGTGGTTCGGCGACTAATTGAGTGGCTCGGCGAGTCTTCCTTCAGTTTCTTTCCTGAGATTTTTCTTAACGTTATCTAACATTTCCCACTTGTTTTTGCAGGAATGGCTAGACCCAACGTTGCTGGAAGAGACATGCCTCCCCGAAATCGGGCACGTGGAGTTGTAATAAATGAGGAAGCGGCTTCTTCCAATGCTAAAGGTACGAAACTGCCTCCAAAGGGAGGTAAGGGCATGGGCAAGGCACCCGTAGTTGTGCCATCTGCTGAGGTGAGTTCAGACAGTGAGGGGGTCTACGATACATACCTTACTACGATTACACCCCGTAGTTTAGTAGACCTTCTAGGGCTAAGTTTGAGGGCTAAAAGTCAAGGCCAAGAGGGCATGAGACAAGGCAAAGGGGCAAGGGCCAAGGCAAAAGCCAAGGCTGCCCCATGCTTGCCATGGAACTTCCATGACCACGAGAGCCTTCACGGCTCGTGGTGGCCACCACAGATCGTGGTGCCACTCGTGGTGGTGAGGCAGTGTGCCCCTCAAGGCTGCCCAAGATTGGCCTCCTTCACACGCGCGACTTCACGGCTCGTGGGAGTGGCCGTGAAGATGCCTTCCACCTATCAAGGAAAAGACACCAAGGCGAAGCCACTGCCCAAGGACCACAGGCATGACCATGGCTCGTGAGCCCCGTCGTGGTGCCTGTAAGTAGGTTCCCTAAGTGAGGGCAAAATGGGAAATTCCTTTTGAAGCAAGCATTAAGGGGTGTCGTTTTGTATAGACTTTGTACACCTATATAAACTATTTTAACCCATTAACCACCCCTATTAAGTTATTATTCCAATTCACCAAAGAAACCCAATTCCCTGCATGAAATTCTCTCTCTAGAAAGTGAAGAAGAAGAATAAGAAGGGATCAAGCTAGGTCAAGTCTCTATAGTTGTAAGCGTTGTAGGGCTTTATATCAAAGGTATGTTAGCTTATTCATCCATGGATTCTTTCATCTTTGGAGCCGCCTAGAATTCCCCCAATTGTGAAGATGAAATCCCCAATTCAAGTTAGGGTTCCTTCCAAAATTGTGGGTTAAGTTGGGTATGATTCCAATTGAGTGGATAGTACTTGTTTATGATTGATTTAGTATTGAATCATTCTATTATGATGATATTACATTTTTTCCATGGTTAACCCTAGTCTAATTCATGAAATTCAAGAATGTGGGTTTATGCCTTGTGAAGTGAAATTGAGGATTCATAGGTGATCTTCTAGAATTTATGTCATATATAATAATTGTTCAAGAATAAAAGTATGTAACATGAATTGTATTAGATTAAGGTACATGTGATGGATCATGACTAGTAATGCTTGAAATTGAACCCATATGATGAATTTTGACTAGAATTGCTTAAAGATGAAGCTTATGACTAGAATGTCATGTAATCTTGATATGCATGATTATTGTATGAAGTAAAGCTTTGAGAGTAAGGCTTGTAGTCATGAGTGTTGAATTCTAGGTCTTTGAGAGTCAGGCATATATGATAAATTATGTATGTTAAGGCTTTGAGAGTAAAGTCTATAGGAGAATAGAAGATTAGTGGATAGATTGTGGTGGAAGGCATATACCTACCTAATCTACCTAGTGAATGATTGAATGAATGAAGTGATAGAATCACTTGAACATGGATTGATTGTCAAGGACATTCTTCCATGAGACATGAATGTTAAGCAAGGCTTAATAATGAATCTAAGGGGTGTATGCTTGGCCCCAAGTGGATAATGACAACGAGAAGGAAGTTCACACAAGGTAGGGTCTGGGCTCCAAGTTGAGAGGAGAACCACACCTAGTTGATGTCCGGACTATCCAAGATAAAGGGGGAACTCTCACATAGTAGAGTCCGGGTTTTCCCAAATTAGGTCTCATGATATGGAAGCCTTCACCTAGTGGAGTTAGGGTTTCTAGTAGTAATCTATCTATCCAATGATCTAAGACTTGCTTAAAGAATCACCTCCTAGTGTTCAAAAGCATTAATGAACTAAGACATGCTTAGTGTTCAAGATAATAATGGACTTAGACATGCTAAAAGAAGTATCTCATAGGGTCCATCTTAATAAGGAAGTTAGACATGCTTGAGAAGTATCTTCTAGGGTTCAAATTAATAAGGAACTAAGAATATGCTCAAGGGAGTATTTCATAGTGCTCTCATGATTCCGAGATTTGGACTCATTTAGGGATTTGTTTATAGATTTAGTATCCTTAAATGCTTAATTTGTGCCATAAAATGATGTTAAAGTCTTGATTTTTAGGTATGTGAATTGAGGAGCAAGTAAGGACACTAACAGGCAAAAAGGAACAAAACAAACTGAAGAAGTGAAGAAAGGCGAACTTGATGATTGCCAACAACACTCGGCGAAACGCCGAGTGGATATTTTGACCGCCTAAAGTTCCAGTGTGCCAGCCCTGAGGGAAAAAACCAAGTTGGCGATAGAAAAGGGGCAGTCGGTGAATCACCGAGCAGTTCCGCGATGCCAAGAATGATCGACCAAAGTTACAGGACTTGAGGATGCTGAGAGCTAATGCAAAAAGGCGAAAGAAGAGAGCAAAGGGTGGTTCACCGATCGACTCAGCGATCCCGACTTATATCGCCCAATGGCCTTTCATGGATAATTTTCGGCGACTATAAATAAAATTTTGAATTGTAAATTGAAGAGCTTTTAATTTTTTTTGAGTCTTAAACAGTTTTCTCTGGAGTTTTTCATAGTTTCTTAGTAGACTTGAAGGATTTTGGAGATTCAATTTGGATATTTTGCAAGTGGGTTTCGAATTTTCTTCAAATTGAAGCATTGTAAAGGCTTAATTACTATTACCCAGTTGATGGGTGATCGATTTGGTAACCAATTTTACTCTTTTATGATGTTTGGCTACAACCCCAATTCTTGGGATCTGATCATGTGATTATGGGTTGAATTAGTTTATGGGTATTGTTAATTACTAGTTTAAATTCTATATTGAAGTGGGTTTAATCATTAGCTGAGGGTTAATTTATGAATTGTAGTTGCAAATGCAGTTCTAATGTTGTGTTCTTAGCTTGCTCGAGAGAAAGGTTTTAGACCAAAAGCTTATGATTAATGGTTTGTAGGTATTGGGTCGATTTGGGTTCAGCTCGAGAGAATAAATCCTAAACCCAATCCTACCCATCTTGCTCGAGAGAGAAGATGTATTAAAGTTATGGGTTTTTCTTAATTGTTATGCTTGTTGATGTTCAAGAGAAATCACTTGAAGGGGAATAGTCGTTCGAGAGAAAGCTATTTCAATTATAGTCTAGCCTACCCACTGATATTTAGCTATTTACTAGTAGTTTCAATTATCCATATATCAAAATTTTCCTATAATCGATCACATTCCGAGAATTCCTCTCCTTGTTGTTATTTCAAATTATTTGTGACTGCATTGTAGTTGATAATTGCAAACCAAAACCCCCCATCTGACATTTAATGTCACCCCTTTGATTTGTTTCATGTATTTTTTTCAATAATTTCTATTCCTATATCTAGTTAGATCACATTCGTACTTCTTAATTGAATTTGAACACGTACCGCTCCCTGTGGGATTCCACCCCAACTCATTTGTTGGGTTTTATACTGCTTAACGATCGTTTACACCTAGATTTGGATGAGGTGTGCTTGAAATGTTAATCAAAATGGCGCCGCTGCCGGGGAGCGGTGTTGTTTAAATTTCTTTTATTGAAGTTGAATTGTGATCTTTGTAGTTATAGTTGAATCTACTTATTTTAGTTTTTGGTTTTGTGTTGCTTGTGTTAAATAGAGGAGGAGATGAGCATTAAAAGGAGGTAATGGTAGTCAAGTTGGACACCAAGACGACATTGGGAATCTCAATTATGTCAATGAACCAAACCAATTGGGTGGTGTTTGGGCCATTCGTTTACCTCCGGCTGAAGGAAACACTGTTTTTCACATTACAAGCACAATGCTTCAGCTCCTACAATTGAAAGGATTGTTTGGGGGGCTGGCTCATGAGGATCCCAATGAGCATCTCGTGGATGTTTGTGGGCCGTTCTCATTTAAGAACATATCGTAAAAATCAGTCTGTCTTAGGTTGTTTCCGTTCTCTTTGATGGGTAAAGCTACTAAATGGTTGGCTAAGTTATCGAGGGACTGTATCACCTCTTGGGAAGAGCTGACGACAACATTTCACGTGCGATTCTTTCCCCCATCGAAGATGATGACTCTAAGGGATGTCATCCAAGGTTTCAAACACTTAGAAGGTGAGCCAATCCATGAGACATGGCTGAGATTTAAGAAGCTGGTGCTTCAGGTCCCAACTCATGGACTTCCAGATAATGTGTTGTAGCAATATTTCTGTAGAAGCCTCAGTTTGGTAAACAAAGGAGTGGCTGATCAAATTTCTCCGGGTGGTATAATGCAACATCCCTATACAATAGAATCCCAACTCCTTGATTGCATGACCAAGATCAACAGGGCATGGTACACTCGAGAAGACCAAGTCTCTCCTCTTACTTATAAAATGACAAAAGAGCATATCGAAAAGGATCAAAAGAGAGACCAAAACATGGCCAAAATGATGACCTAGCTGGATATCTTGACTAAAAATGTCATGGGTGCAGGTGCAAGGAGTGCTAATGTTGTGGGTGTTGGTGGAGTAAACCCCGATGAAGGAAAATTTGAAGCGTTGTACAATGAGGAAGTAAACTTCCTAGCCAATCAAGGAGGAGGTTATCGTGCAAACTACCCAAGGTCGGGTGGAAATGAAGGATGGAATAGAGATGAGGGCTGGAGAGACCGTGACAGAGAATGGCGTGATGGTAATGCCATTTGGAAGGAAAGAGAGGGGGTGAAGGATAGGTATGTTCCTCCCCATGAGCGTCAAAAGCCCAAGGATTCTAAGCGTGGCCGGACAGAAGATATCCTCTCATGCATTCTCAACAAAGTTGAAGGGTCCGACAAAATGTTGAAAGAGATGAAATAGGATGTCTCGACTCTTAATCAGACGGTGACCTCTCACTCAGTCTCTATTAAGCAGCTGGAGACCAAAATGGGTCAAATTTCTTTACATTTGAATCCAAGACAACAAGGGGGGTTTCCTAGTGACACAATGGGAAACCCTAAAAATGAAGCTTGATTTGGTATCCTCATCGTGCCACGATGTTAAATATGGCGCTTCTTGGGAGGCAACCCAATTTTTTAATACTTTAAGTTTGATTTTGAATAACGGGTGTTGATTGTGCAGGTTGAAAAGTTATGTGTTGGAAAAGAAGTAGTTTGGCGAGCCAAAGGTCCAGTCGGCGACCTGCCGAAGAGGTCGGCGAGACTTGGACCGCCGTTGGACCCACATAACCTGAGGTGGAACTCTGTAAAACTCGATGGGCCAATTACTTAATCGGTAACTCGCCGAACAGTTCGGCGAGCCCGTTTTAGTCCGCTGTTTGGACCCCAAATTGACTGATGGTCCTGTAAAACTCAGCGAGGTAAATAACTACTCGGAGCATCGCCGAGTGGTTCAGCGTGGATGACTTACTTCACTGAAAGGGCCGGAAACTGAAAGGTTTTAAAAGGCCAAAAAGTTTAAAATTTCAAAATCTTTCATATTCTCTCATTTCTAACCCCATACTCTCTCACCCAAACTTTTGATATTCCTTATTTTTGCTATTTTCTTTGCTTTTTGTGTTTGATCTCGTGCTCGGATTTAGAACACTTTGCCGCCTAGCTTTTCAATTTTTCAATTCGGCATACAGGTTGGTTTTCCAAATGCCATACTTTAGTTTAGTGGTTAAACTCAAATGCAATCGGTAATTGTGTGTTGATTTTGTTGGGTAATTGTTTAAATGGTGTCTTATGTGTCGGATTGCCCGTAATTTGTTTGAACTTGTGCCTAAATGCCTAAATCGATGATTCCCCATGTTTTGTGTGTTAACATTGGTCCTAAATTATTAGGTTGAGGTTATTTTGTATTGGGTCTAGTTGGGTGAAGTCTAAGTAGCCCCGAGTTGTGCCAAATGACGTAAGTTGCCTGATGATAAAGCGTTTGACGTCATTTCTAAGGGGAAAAGTCATCAAATGGCCAATGTTGGCCAAATCATAGGAAGTCTGAGTACCCCGAGGGCATGGGTCGTATGGGTTTGGGCTCAATTACATGGTGTTTGTGTTTGATTTTGATTTCGGGGGTAGCGGGCTTGATTTTGGGAAATGGGGTTGAAAACTGCCACGCTGGGTCGTTTGGCAAGCTGTGTTGAGCTCGCCGAATGGTTCGGCGGTTTGCCAATGTCCCCTTTTAATTGCCCTTAATTTCGTGATTTGTCTCTATTGAGTCTGTAACTTTCTGTGGGAAGCCTGAGCTCGCCGAGTTCACTCGGCAACTCACCAAAAGGTTCCTTTGATTGCCTTTTCTGCACCCCTAAGCTCACCGATTGGTGTCGGCGATTCGCCGAATGTCCCTGAACATAGACGACATGCCTTAATTCTGTAAAAGTTTTGAGTTGATCCTTTCAGCGAGCCCGATCTGGCTCGCCTTAGCCACTCAGCGACTCAGCGACTGGTTCAGCGAGTCTTTCTGCAACTTCAATTTCTGAACTTTTCTTGAATTATTTCTAACATTTTCCTATGTGGTCTGCAGATATGGCTAGACCCAAAGTGTCAGGAAGAGACATGCCACCCTGCAAATAGGAAAGAGGAGTCGTAATTAATGAGGAAGCAGCTGCTTCCAAGGCAAAAGTATCTAAACTCCCTACCAAGGGAGGAAAAGGGAAAAGAAAGGGCAAGGCACCTGCAATTGAGTCACCGTAGTCGAGACACTACTATGGCAGGTTCTAGTGCAGCCACATCTGATGCTCCGCCGGGCACTGATGCCCACCCTAAGAGTGTTACCCCGGGCATTGATGCCCTGACAGACGGAGTGACAGAGTAGACAAGATCATTTTTACCTCCCTCTCTGTTATTTTTATTAATTATCATTGTTTTAGTTGCATTTGAGGACAACTGCTTCTTTTTGTTTGGTGGGGTGAGGTATTTCCATACCTACCTCTTGTAATTCTGTTTTGTTTGTGAATATTAGGTTTTGTGATCTATATATGTGTTTTGATCTTAAATTCTTGTGGATGTTTTAGCTTGTGGCCCTTGTTTTGAATGGAAATGGTTTTGAATCAAATTTTAAAATTTTGATTTGCCACCTCTTTTGTGTGTGATTGTCGTTGTTCTTATGCGAATTTGAGTGTCGGTTTTGATCAATACCGATGACTTAAATAGTGCTCTTAATTGAATGAAATGAATGTGTGGCTACGATGAGGCCAATGAAGTTGCATAGACAATGTGTGAACTTTTAGCATCTCGTTGTGACTAGCTGGTTATCGAATGAGTCTCTTGTGATGAACATTGCACACTAGCTAAAAAGTGTGGAGTCTTGTTTGATATTGGTGCCAATGCCTTGTGTGTTGAGATTACTTTAAACATTGTGTGTGATGACACCTAGAATTTGCCCCGTTAGTCCGGTTGACTAAGTGATGCAAGCACTTCAAATAATCTTAGGCAACAATTTTCAAAAGTGAAACAATTTGACAATATACCTCTTTTGTGGCCGACCTTCTGAGATGTGTGAACCTTGGTTGAACCCTCTTGACCCTTATCCTTTTCTTGGAAGAAACTTGAACAATTGTGATGCCTCTTTATCCCTTCACCCATAACTTTCATGAATTGTGGTTTGTTTGAATAGCCAACTTAGGCCAAAAGCCTAAGTTGGGGGTGTGGTGAGAAGAGAAGAAAAGTCAAGAAATGTGAGAAATACCCCTTTGAGTAATATTTTGAAAAAGATGGAACCCCTCCATGTAAATAAAAAAGGATAAAGAAAAGAAAAGAGAAAAAAGCAAAGAAAAAGAATGAAAAAGTTGTGAAATAAAGTGGTGAAAATAGCAAAAGAAATATGCTATCCGATAGTTCATATGAAGATGAATAATGGGGTGGAAAGGAGCATGTTTTAAATGTTAAAGAAAAGGAGAAAAAGTGATGTTCAGACCACAGTTCATGAAGGTAGAAGACACTGAGCCTAAATGACCATACCTTGACACTCAGCCCCGTTACAAGCCGTGAAAAGACCTTTGTGATCTTCAGTGAGCTGAAACGATTGTTGATTGGAAAATAAGGGCAAACCTATGGGTGAAGTCATGCATGTGTTCATCTTTGTGAGTGTGAGAGTTGTATGTGATTCCGGAACTTTAAATTGTTGAGAAATTGTGGGCGACTACGGAATCATCTTTGTAGTGAGGGCATTTGAGTACCTTTGTTGAGCTTGAACTTTCATTTGAAGCAAATATTGTGAACTTGAGTATCTTTGGTCATGGTGAGTCAGAATTTGAATCTTTGAGTGCACATTTGATCATTGCATGAGTATGTTTAACTTTGTTTTGTACATTCATGATTGAGTCTTATGCAGCACTATTTGAGACATCCTTTTTGAACTGTTGATCTTGAGTTTTACTTGAGGACAAGCAAAAGTTTAAGTTGGGGGTGTTGATGAGTCCGAGATTTGGACTCATTTAGGGCTTTGTTTATATAGATTTAGTGTCCTCAAATTCTTAATTTGTGCCATAAACTGATGTTAAAGCCTTGATTTTCAGGTATGTGAATTGAGGAGCAAGCAAGGACACTAATAGGCAAAAAGGAACAAAACAAGCTGATGAAGTGAAGAAAGGCGAGCCTGATGATTGCCAAGAGCACTCGGAAAAACGCCGAGTGGATATTTTGACCGCCTAAAGTTCCAGTGTGCCAACCCTGAGGGAAGAAACCAAGTCGGCGACAGAAAAGGGGCAGTCGGTGAATCGCCAAGCAGTTCCGCGATGCCAAGAGTGATCGCCCAAATGTACATGAATCGAGGATGCTGAGAGCCAATGCAAAAAGGTGATAGAAGAGAGCAAAGGGAGGTTCGCCGAATGACTCGGCGAACCAGACTTTTATTGCCCAATGGCTTTTCGTGGCTAATTTTCGGCGACTATAAATAGATTTTTGAACTGTAAATTGAAGAGATTTTAATTTCTTTTAATTTTAGAACAATTTTCTCTTAAGTTTTTTATAGTTTCTGAGTAGACTTGAAGGCTTTGGAGATTCAATTTGGAGATTTTGCAAGTGGGTTTCGAATTTTCTTCAAATTGAAGCATTGTAAAGGGTTAATTACTATTACAAAGTTGATGGCTGATCAATTTGGTAACCGTTTTTACTCTTTTATGATGTTTGGCTAAAACCCCAATTCTTGGTGTGTGATCATGTGATTATGGGTTGAATTAATTTATGGATATTGTTAATAACTAGTTTAAATGCTATATTGAAGTGGGTTTAATCATTAGCTGAGGGTTAATATTTGAATTATAGTTACAAATGTAGTTCTAATTTTTGTTCTTAGCTTGCTCGAAAGAGAGGTTTTAGAACCGAAGCTTGTGATTAATGGTTTGTAGGTATTGGGTTGATTTGGGTTCAACTCGAGATAGTGAATCCTAAACCCAATCCTACCCATCTTGCTCGAGAGAGAAGATGTATTAAGATTATGGGTTGTTCTTAATTGCTATGTTTGTTGATGTTCGAGAGAAATTAGTTGAAGCGGAATAGTTGTTCGAGAGAAAGATATTTCAATTATAGTCTAGCCTACCCACTGATATTTAGCTATTTACTAGTAGGTTCAATTACCCATATATCAAATTTTGTGTATAATCGATCACATCCCAAGAATCCCTCTCCTTATTGTTATTTCATATTGATTGTGACTGCATTGTAGTTGATAATTGCAAACCAAAACCGCCCATCTGACATTTAATGTCACCCCTTTGATTTGTTTCATGTCTTTTTTTGATAATTTCTATTCCTATATATCACATTCGTACTTCTTAATTGAATTTGAACTTGTACCGCTCCCTGTGGGATTCGACCCCAACTCATTTGTTGGATTTTATACTGCTTAACGATCGTTTACATCTAAAATTGGATGAGTTGTGCTTGAAACGTTATTCATGTTCCAAGGTTTATAGAGGGGGACTAGTCTCCAACTAAGGAGTATGATTATGATTACCTAAAGGAGTACTTAGTATGGGTAGGATTATGGGGTCTTATCCATGCATTGCATAAGTATGACTTAAGGTTAACTAAGAAGTGTTTTTCTTATATGATGTATGTTTTGATGGATTGTTGCTATAGTTGCCTTCCATGATATGTTTGACTAAAGGTGAGAGATTTCCTTGTCTATGAGAAGTATGCTATTGATGAGATCAAAAGATGATAAAAAGGTATGATGGCCTAAAAGTGGTACTTAGCCTAGGTGAGATTATGGGGTCTCATCTATGCATTGCACAAGTATGATTTGAAGGTTACTTAGAAGTTTCTCTTATGTTTTGAGGGACTAAGTATGGACTATGTTTAAGTATATGTGGTATCTCCTATGTTGTTGGATTATGCCTTATGTTGACTTATGCTCATATTATGTCTAGGTTTGAGATTATACTTATGATTATGTTATTGTCTTTTATGCTTATGACTTAGGTCTTATAATTGGCTAACACTTTTGTTATGCTCTTATGATGTCATGCTAGCTAACATATTTAGTACATTTTTTACTAACACATACTCTTGCCTACATTCTTATCAAATGTAGGGTCCGGCAACTTTGAGTTCCATTCTTGAGGATAGGTTTCTAGAAGTGCAAAGGACTTGAAGATTTGGTGAGTCCTCTTAGAATCCAGGATAAGGTCACCATTACCTTTATGTCTTTTCTTTATGTTTGAGACTTTTGTATGGGCTGCGTCCCAAGAGTTATCCAAGTTGTATTAGATGGTTTGAGAGAAAGTGTACGCTTGCTTTTATGAGACTTCGATTGTTATGAAAAATATTTTAAAATTACCACATCATTTCTATTTACTTTATGTTATGATATGCTCAGCAGCTTACATTGAGTTCTTCGGGGTTCTATGTGCCATGTTACATATAGGGTATACCTTGGGCCGTGACAAACTTGGTAATCAGAGCACAAGGTTTTAGAATGATTCTAGGATTGTCTCAAAACCACGTCTAGTAGAGTCTTGTTCATAAGTGTGAAGCGCGCCACATTTATTAATGGGAAGCAATTAGATGAGTAGGAAATCTCATTTCTTCATTCTCTAAGTCGTGCCATAAAGTTTAGCTCTATTAGGTCTTTCTCCTAATACGTGCCTTATGGTTTTCAGGATATGGCTAATATAAGGGCAAATGCTAGGCGAAATGAGGAAGACAATGTGGAGTAAGAGGTTCCTCTCCAAGTTCCTCCCCAAGCTCCTCCTCAAGCTCCGATTAACCCTAGGGAGGATAATGTCACAAATGCAGAGTTTAGGTTGGCAATACAAATGTTGGCCCAAACCATGACGGCACAAGTGAATAGGGAGGTAGTGGCTCCGGTGAATCCAATAATGGGTATGGCTGCTTCTAGGGTAAGGGATTTTATGAGGATGAATCCTCCGGAGTTTTATGGTTCAAAAGTGGAAGAGGATCCTAATGGATTTATAGATGAGTACTTGCTATCATGGGGGTGACATCGGTAGAAAAAGCGGAGCTAGTCGCTAACCAATTGAGGGATGTTGCTTAAATATGGTATGAGCAATTGAAAGATAATAGGCCGGTAGGAGCGGGCCCAATAGAGAGGGAAGTATTCAAACTAGCATTTCTTGATAGATTCTTTCCCCGAGAGTTGAGGGAAGCTAAGGTAGAAGAATTCATAAACCTTAAGCAAGGTAACATGAGTATTAAGGAGTATGCCTTGAAATTCACCCAACTATCTAAGTATGCTCCATTTATGGTATCAGATTCAAGGGATATGATGAGTAGGTTTTTGACGGGTATGTCCAACTTGGTTGAAGAAGAATGCCGTATGGCAATGCTCCTCCATGACATGGATATATCAAGGCTTATGGTGTACGCTCAACAAATTGAGGAGTCAAAACTCAAGAAAAAAAATAGGGAGATGAAGAGACCTAGGACCGATGATGGGAACTTTTCTAATGCAAAGTCTGAGGGACAAGGTCAACGTAGGGTCAAACAAAGATATTTCGGTCAAGATTGCCCTTATACCTCTAGGTTTAACCAAGAGAAAGGTAGTGGGTCTCCATTACCTAAGCCTACTTTCACCAAGTGTGGAAGGAATCATCATGCTAAGTGCCTAGCCGGCATGGATGGTTGTTATGGTTGTGGAAAAAGTGGGCACAAAATGAGGGATTTCCCGGTTCTTAAGGTTAAGGGAAGGGAGGATAAGCAAGTTGCTTCTAGTGGTCCGGATGAGAATTCACAAAAGAAGAATAGGTTCTATGCTCTTCAAGCTAGAGATGAACAAGAGTGACCTACTAATGTTGCTACCGGTATGTGTTTTATGCTTTATTAGGTTCCGGTATTGTTTGGTTTTTTCTGACTTGATACGTTAGACTTTGAAGTTATCTTTAGTATGAAGTGGTGCTTAGAAAGCCCGTGTAGGCCTACTCTCAAGGGGGAGATGGTGTGCTTAGATAGCAAGGTCATTGTGTGTTTATATGTTGTCATGATGTCTTTATGTGCATGTTCATGAAAAATCTTAAGTCTTGATAGAAATGACTTTTGTGGATTGTTTTTCCTCATGTTGAAGTGCATTGAGTAGAGTTACCTATAGAACTTCATGAGATGAATATATGATCATGCCTTAGTTTGGAGTTGAGATATTCCTCCATGTAAAAATGCTTTTTGAGAGTAAATTGCATATAGGCTCAATGAATGTATGTTGCGCATGTTATGACTAGGAGATGGTAGTAACTCCTTGAACATGGCTAGTTATAAAAATTTCTTGCATCTTGGGTTGTTAGATGTAGTTCCTACTTCCTTGTGTTGCATTGAATTTAGCTTGGAGATGAAGTTCCTCCTTTGTTTATATGTATTTAGATGAGTTGCATGCATGATGGGTTGCTAGTCAAGTGTTGTAACCTTAAGAAGTGCCTAGACTGTCATTCGAGGATGAATTTTTCCAAGGGGGAGATATTTTTACACCCCGTAGTTTAATAGACCATCTAGGGCTAAGTTTGAGGGCTACAAGTCAAGGCCAAGAGGGCATGAGCCAAGGAAAAAGGGCAAGGGCCAAGGAAAGACCGAGGCTGCCCCATGCTTGCCATGGTACTTCCATGACCACGAGAGCCTTCACGGCTGGTTGTGGCCACCACGGATCGTGGTGCCACTCGTGGTGGTGATGCAGTGTGCCCCTCAAGGCTGCCCAAGATTGGCCTCCTCCACACGAGCAACTTCACGGCTCGTGAAGGCCTAGATGGCTCGTGGGAGTGGCCGTGAAGATGCCTTCCACCTGTGAAGGCCAAGACACCAAGGCCAAGCCACTGCCCAAGGACCGAAGGCATGACCACGACTTGTGAGCCCTGTGAGTAGGCTGCCTAAGTGAGGGAAAAATGGGAAATTCCTTTTTAAGCAAGCATTAAGTGGGGTTGTTTTGTATAGACTTTGTACACCTGTATAAACTATTTTAACCCTTTAACCACCCCTATTATGTTATTATTCAAATTCACCAAAGAAACCCAATTCCCTGTAAGAAATTCTCTCTCTAGAAAGTGTAGAAGAAGAAGAAGAAGAAGGGTTCAAGCTAGGTCAAGTCTCTATTGTTGAAAGCTTTGTAGGGATTTATATCAAAGGTATGTTAGCTTATTCATCCATAGATTCTTTCATCTATGGAGCCGCCTAGAATTCCCCTAATTGTGAAGATCAAATCCCCAATCCTTCCAAAATTGCGGGTTAAGTTGGGTATGATTCCAATTGAGTGGATAGTAATTATTTATGATTTATTTAGTATTGAATCATTCTATTATGATGTTATTACATGTTTTCCATGGTTAACCCTAGTCTAATTGATAAAATTCAAGAATGTGGGTTTATGCCTTGTGAAGTGAAATTGAGGATTCATAGGTGATCTTCTAGAATTTATGTCATGTATAGTAATTGTTCAAGAATAGAAGTATGTAAACATGAATTGAATTCGATTAAGGTACATGTGATGGATCATGACTAGTAATGATTGAGATTGAACCGATATGATGAATTTTGAGTAGAATTGCTTAAAGATGAAGCTTATGACTAGAATGACTTGTAATCTAGATATGCATGACGATTGTATGAAGTATAGCTTTAAGAGTAAGGCTTGTAGTCATGAGTGTTGACTTCTAGGGCTTTGATAGTAAGGCTAATATGATGAATTATGTATGTTAAGGCTTTGAGAGTAAAGTCTATAGGAGAATAGAAGATTAGTGGATAGATTGTGAGGGAAGGCCTATACCTACCTAATCTACCCAGTGAATGCTTGAATGAATGAAGTGATTGACTCACTTGAACATGGATTGATTGTCAAGGACATTCTTCCATGAGACATGAATGTTAAGAAAGGCTTAATAATGAATGTAAGGGGTGTATGCTTCGCCCCAAGTGGATAATGACCATGAGAAGGACGTTCACATAAGGTAAGGTCTGGGCTCCAAGTTGAGAGGAGAACCACACCTAGTTGATGTCCGGACTATCCAAGATAAAGGGGGAACTCTCACATAGTAGAGTCCGGGTTTTCCCAAATTAGGTCTCATGATATGGAAGCCTTCACCTAGTGGAGTTAGGGTTTCTAGTAGCAATCTCTGTATCCAATGAACTAAGACTTGCTTAAAGAAGCACCTCCTAGTGTTCAAAAGCATTAATGAACTAAGACATGCTTAGTGAAGTATCCCCTAGTGTTCAAGATAATAATGAACTTAGACATGCTTAAAGAAGTATCTCATAGGGTCCATCTTAATAAGGAACTTAGACATACTTGAGAAGTATCTCCTAGGGTTCAAATTAATAAGGAACTAAAAGTATGCTCAAGGGAGTGTTTCATAGTGTTCCAAGGTTTATAGAGTGGGACTAGTCTCCAACTAAGGAGAATCCTACCCTTACTAAGTATTCCATTAGGTTACCTAAGAACTGTTTCTCTTATATGATGTATGTTTTGATGGATTGTTGCTATAGTTGCCTTTCATGATATGTTTGACTAAAGGTGAGAGATTTCCTTGTCTATGAGAAGTAACCTATTGATGAGATCAAAAGATGATAAAACGGTATGATGGCCTAAAAGTGGTACTTAGCCTAGGTGGGATTATGGGGTCCCATCTATGCATTGCACAAGTATGACTTGAAGGTTACTTAGAAGTTTCTCTTATAATTTGAGGGACTAGGTATGGACTATGTTTATGAATATGTGGTATCTCCTATGTTGTTGGATTATGCCTTATGTTGACTTATGCTCATATTATGTCTAGATTGGAGATCATGCTTATGATTATGTTATTGTCTCTTATGCTTATGACTTAGGTCTTATGATTGGCTAACACTTTTTTTATGCTCTTATGATGTAATGGTAGATAACATATTTAGTACATTTTGTACTAAGGCATACTCTTGCCTACATTCTTATCAAATGTAGGGTCCGGTGAATTTGAGTTCCATTCTTAAGGATAGGTTTCTAGAAGTGCAAAGGAGTTGAAGATTTAGTGAATCCTCATAGCATCAAGGATAAAGCCACCATTACCTTTATGTCTTTTCTTTATGTTTGAGGATTTTGTATGGGCTGCATCCCAAGAGTTATTCAAGTTGTATTCGATGGTTTGAGACAAAGTGTTATAGACTTCCGCTTGCTTTTATGAGACTTCGATTGTTATGAAAAATGTTTTAAAATTCCCGTATCATTTCTATTTACTTTATGTTATGATATGCTAAATGGCTTACATTGAGTCCCTCGGGGTTCTATGTTCCATGTTACATCTAAGGTGTACCCCTGGGTCGTGACAACTACATCCAACAGTGAGGATGACTCACACAGCAATTCTCAAGCTTCCATATTTGATCCTGAGGATTACTAATTACTTGAGGCCTGGAGAGCGGAGCTACACTCCAAGTCAATGAAAGATCCATCTAGGATCCCAGTGCCTGCGATGCATATCCCCTCAGCTTCAGCTCCAGTGCCTTCTCTAGCACATCTAGTAGTGCAGGGACCACCTGTTCAGGGTCTTCATCCCCGGTCACTCAACCGACTAAAGGTCGAGGGATTGAGGACTATTCTAGAGGAGAAGAGATTGTCCACCGACGGTGTGGTGGACAGGTACCCAGAAGTGTGAAAACTCTCAAGTTCTACAAGTTTGAGATATTTACCAAGCACCGAGTCCCCTACATTCCCACTTGGATCTGGGAGTTCTATTTGACCTATAGAGACCTGGTGCCGAAAGGGAAAAAGAAGGTCAACACCTTCAGACCGGTTGATTTTGTGATGGTTCACAGCAAGAAGGGTAAATGTCGTTTTTCAGACATTAATATTGTGCTGGGATGCTCTTTGGACATCATGCACAACTACATAGATTTGGTCTAGAAGAAGACTCTGAAGGGACCTCAAGGGGTGGCTGGCACCCCTTATCTCTGATGCAACCCCGAAGTGGATTGAGGTCGGTGCACCCATAGAAAAAAAGGATCTTAATGTTGCAGCTCGGTACTAGTCTGGGTTTATCAGCAGCACAATCATATCATCCTAGAATGAGTCCATCCTCCGCCACCCAAAGGTTGCCTGCCTTGGGTTTATAATTGATCGACATAAGCTTAACTTGGGATAATTGATTGAGTAGGAGATGGCCATGAGGGCCAAGCAGCGTCGGAGTTCACTCCCATTTTCGGTGTTGATCACCGTGTTGTGAAGATGGGCCCATGTTCCGAGAGATGAGCAGAGGGATATCGAGGTGAAACCCACCTCTTCTAGAGACATCTGGTGTATAGAGGCTGAGTACATATGGGATGAGGCTGAAAGACGAAGAGCAGCCCCGGTGGACACGTCCCCGGAGGTCGATTTTGAGATTTTGCCTACAGATGTTGTCATGCCTACTCAGGCCAGTGGACCCTCAGGTACTTCTGGCCCCTTTGTTACTGATGCCCCTGGTTCTTCTACTGCTCCCTCTCCCACTACTTCTGATGCTGCAGCATCTAGTCCCCATATCACCCAGGCCATGCTATACAAGATGGGCCATCTGGCTCATTCAGCTGATGTACGTGCCTCTCGGGTTGAGGCTGTGTGCCTTGGCTAATAGAGCGGGTCATTTTTGCCGCTTTAGCCCCCATCAGGGATGAGTTGAGAGAGCACTGAATATTGATCGAGGGCCACAAGTTGGCATTGGATGCCCTTACAATCAAAGTTGAGGCCTGTGAGCAGAGTCAGGGTTTTGTTGATGTTGTGATGGCCTTGAAGGCTGATATTACTAAGTTGAGGAAGGATGTGGACTAGCTAAAATCTACTCATTTATCTTTGTTGGTTGGGATGGTGGAGATTCCCGACATGCCGAGTGCTGATATTCCAGATAGTTATGAGGTTCCTCCAACTACTACTGGTGATGAGGTTAGAACTGATGACGCTAAGGTTGAGTCCGAGGCGGAGACAGATGAGGAGCAGCTCGGTGTGAGAGATGATACTATGTACGAGGACTTTGCTGACTTGGAGGGTGCCTTGGTCGAGACAGCTACGCAGGCATCACTTCGGGATACTTCCATGGTTGGCTCCAGTGGAGCTAAGGATGTTGAGATACCGGGCATTAATGTCCAGATAGAGGGAGTAGCGGACATGTAGACTTCAACTAGGCCTAGTCTGGAAGGTTGATTTTCTTTGCCTCCTTTTCTGTTCATTTTTAGACTGTTGTTTTGGCATTTGAGGACAACTGCATATTTTGTTGGTGGGGTGAGGTATTTCCATACCTACCTCTTTTGTGTTATTTTTTTAATATTGGGTGGATTTTTATTGTGTTTTTTGTGAATATTTGTTCATATAAAAATCTTGGTTGTTGGATTGTGATTGTTTATAAATTGTGGGCCATTGTTTTTATATGAAAATGGTTTTGAACCAAGTTTAAATTTTTTTCCACCTATTTTATGTGTGATTGCGGTTGTTCTTGTGAAAATTTGAGAGTCGGTTGTGCTCAATACTGATGACTTGAATAGTACTCTTAATTGAAGAAAATTAATGCGCGGCTATGATGAGGCAAACTAAGTTACATAGGCAATATGTGAACTTTAAGCATCTCGTTGTGACTAGACGATTGTTGATTAAGTCTTTTGTGATGAACATTACACGCTAGCTAGAAAATGTGGAGTTTTGTTTGATAATTGTATCAATACCTTGTGTGGTGAGGTTGTCTTGAACATTCTGCTTAATGACACCTAGAATTTTCCCCGTTGGTCCGATTGATTAAGTGAAGCAAGCAATTGAGATGATCTTAGGCAAGATTTTTTGAAGAGTGGACCAATTTGACAATATTCCTCTTTCTGACAAACCTTGTGAGATGTGTGAACCTTGCTTGGAACCTTATGAGCCTATCCTTTTCTTGGAAGAAACTTGAACAACTTTGACCTCTTTATCCCATCACCTAAAACCTTCGTGAAGTATTGGTTCGTTTGAATAGCCAAGTTAGGCCAAAAGCCTAAATTGTGGGTGTGGTGTAAAAGAACGAAAGTCAAGAAGTGTGAAACATTCCACTTTGACGGATTGTTGTGAAAAAGATGGAACTCCTCCATGTAAAAAAAAAAGAGAAACAGAAGAAAAGAAAAGAAAAGAAAAAGACTGAAAAAAAGAAAAAGTTGTGAAATAAAGTGTGTGAAAATAGCAAAAGAAATGGGGTCTCCGGTGATTCATGTTCAGCTTAATAATTCGGTGGATTATAGTCATGCTTGAATGATAAATAGAAGGAGAAACTGATTTTCAGGTAATACTTCATGAAGGTAGAAGCCACTAAGCCTAAATGACCATACCATGACACTCAACCCCATTATAAGCCTTTAAATGACCTTTGTGATCTTGAGTGAGCTTAAACGAATATTGATTGGAAAATAAGGGCAAACCTATAGGTGGAGTCATGCATGCTTTCATTTTTGTGAGTGTGAGAGTTGTATGTGATTTCAGGGTTTTAAATTGTTGAGAAATTTTGTGTGAATATGGAATCATCTTTGTGTGAGGGCATTTGAATACCTTTGTTGAGCTTGAATTTGCATTTGAAGTAAGCATTGTGAGCTTGAGTACACTTGATAATGGTGAGTCACAATTTGAAACTTTGAGTGCATAATTGATCATTGTATGTGTAGGATGAACCTTGTTGTGTGCATTTATGTTGAGTCTTTAGCAGCACTGTTTGTAGGCATCCTTGTTGAACTGATTGATCTTGAGTTTTACTTAAGGAAAAGCAAAAGTTTAAGTTGGGGGTGTTGATGAGTCTGAGATTTCGACTCATGTAGGGCTTTGTTTGATAGCATAAGTGTCCTCAAATGCCTATTTTATGCTATAAACTGATGTTAAAAGTGTTGATTTGCAGCTATGAAGGCTAAGGAGCAAGGCAAGGACACTACCGGGAGAAAGGGAACTAACAAACTGAAGAAGTGAAGAAAAGAGATCCTGGTGATCGACAAGACCACTTGGCGAACAGCCAAGTGGCTTTTTAGCTCACCCAATGTTCAAGCGTGCCAGCCCTGAGGAAGAAGCAATTTGGCGACAGGAATGGGTATTCGGCGAATCGCCGAACGACTCCTCGATCGTAACCTTGATCGCCCAATGTTACAACACCTAGAGGGCAGATGGACCAGGAAAATTGGTGATGGAAGGGAGCGAAGGACGGACCGCCGACCTGGTTTGCGAGGCGCGACTTACTTCGACCAATGGCATTACAGGCCAAAAATTGGACAACTATAATTTGAAATTTTAAATGAAGAGAGGAGTGTTCTGATTCCCAAGTTTGAGAGTCAGAGTTTTCTCTTAGTTTTTGAGTTTTCATTGTTGACTTTGAGGATTTTTAAGTTTGAATTTGAGGATTTGTAAGTGAGTTTTTGAATTGAATCAATTTGGAGCATTTTAAAGACTTGGAGACTTTTACCCAGCTGATGGATAATCTAGTTTGTAAATGTTTTTATCTTTTTATGATGTTTAGCTAAAACCCCAATTCTTAGGGTGTGATCATGTGATTATGGGCTAAATTAGCTTATGGGTATTGTTATTTACTGATTTAAATGCTGAAATGGGTTTAACTGTGTTTTATTCTATGAATTGTAGTTGCATATGCAATTCTAACTTAGAAGGGCTTGCCTGAGAAAGAGGTTTTAGAATCAAAGCTTTCAATGGATGATTGTAGTTATTGTGTTGATATGGGTTTAGCTCGAAAGAGAAAATCCTAAACTCGATTCTACCTATCTAGCTCGAGAGAGTAGATTAATTAAGGTTTTTGGTTGTTCTTATTTGTATGTTTGTTGAGGTTCGAGAGAACTCACTTGATTCGTAGTAGTTGTTCGAGAGAAAACTATTGCACCCATAGTCTAGCCTACCCACTGGACTTAAGAAATTCTTTTGTAATTTCAATTACCCATATAGCGAAATTAGCCTATAATCGATCACATCACGAGAATTCCTCACTATATTATTATTTCCTTTGTGTTCGTGTGTGCTTAGCTGATTATTGACAATCCAAACCCCCCATCTGACATTCGTTGTGAACCCCTTAGACTTTTTTATATGTTTCGAATAATTTATATTCCTATAACCGATTATACCACTTTTATAACTTCATAACTGAATTTGAACACGTACCACTCCCTGTGGGTTCGACCCCAACTCTTCATTGGGTTATATACTAGTTAATGATTGTCTACACCTACAATCGGATGAGGTGTATTGAGCGTAAATCATGGAGGCAAGTACCCGGATTATATGAAATGATGTGGAGTCGAGTACCCGCATCATATGATGTGATTGTGGAGGTGAGTACCCATAATCTTAATGTATGTAAGGCAAGAGGCTAATACCCATTAGCCTTTATAATCAAGGCAAGGAGGCGAATCCCCATGTCTTTAAAAGTAAGTATGAATAATGAGATCTATGATATAAAGAATGAAGTTTCAAGAGATACCTTACATGAGGTAAGCTTGAATAGAGGCGGATGACCCAAGTCTTGATTAAGCATGAGTAAGGTTGCTTGAGAAGTATTTCTTTCTTATTATGATGATGATTTATGTGCATTGACTATGCTTGTTGTTTGTATTGACTAACCATTATGTTTATGTTGTTTATGGTAGCCATCTTATTTAGTACATGATTTTACTAACACATACTCTTGCCTACATTCTTATCAAAATGAGGGTCCGGCGACATAGTTTCTCACACTTGTGGCTAGCTTCGTTGTTGATCAAGGAAGTGAAGATTTGGTGAGTCCTCATTCTATTCGATGATGTGATAACCACTTTCCTTTATGTCTTTTATTTCATATTTGGATTATTGTATGGGCTGTGTCCCAAGATTTCATTCATATTGGTTAGATGGTTTGAGATAATTGTATTAGACTTCCGCTTCATTTTATAAAGACTTCGATTGTATTGATATGTTTCAAATGTCCGCTCATTTCTATAACTTTATGTTATGATATGTTAAGTGGCTTGTATGAGGCCTCTCGGGGTCTTGTACGCCTTGTTACATTTAGGGGATACCCCTGGGTCGTGACAATCTTGGTAATCAGAGCACAAGCTTTAGAATGATTCTAGGATGTCTCAAACCACGTCAAGTAGAGTCTTGTTCATAAGTGTGAAGCGCGTCACATTTATGAATGAAAGGCTACTAGATGTTTAGGAAACTTCACTTCTTCATTTCTATAAGTTGTTCCATGGACTTTAACTCTATAAAGTCTTTCTATTAATCCTTACCCGATGTTTTTCAGGATATGACTACTAGTAGGACTAATGCTAGAAGGATGGAGGGAGACAATGTGGGTCAAAAAGTTCCTCCCCTAGCTCCTTCTCAAGCTCCGATTGATCCTTTGGCTGAGAATGTAACGAATGCGGAGTTTAGGTCAGCTTTCCAAGTGTTGTCTCAAGCTGTGATGGCCCAAGCCAATAGAGAGGTGGTGACCCCCGTGAACTCAAATGTGGGTACGACGGTGGCAAGAGTGAGAGACATTACAAGGATGAACCCTCCGGAATTTTATAGCTCCAAAGTTGAGGAAGACCTTCAAGAGTTTATCGACGAGGTCTATAAGATACTTGCTATTATGGGAGTGACACCGGTAGAGAAGGCGGAGTTGGCCTCTTATCAACTAAAAGGGGTTGCTCAGATTTTGTTTAATCAATGGAATGATGCAAGGTCGGAAGGAGCGGGTCCCATAGAGTGGGAAAGGTTCAAAAGTTCTTTTCTTGATAGGTTTTTCCCTCTAGAGATGAGAGAGTCCAAGGTTCTTGAGTTCATTAACCTTCGGCAAGGAAATATGAGTGTAAGGGAGTATTCTTTGAGGTTCACTCAACTATATAAATATGATCCTTCTATTTTGGTGGATCGTAGGACCAAGATGAGTAAGTGTGTGTCGGGTGTGTCCGACTTGGTAGTCAAAGAATGCCGCACCTCTATGCTTGTCCATGACATGGACTTTTATGGCCTTATGGTGTATGCCCAACAAATTGAAGAAGAAAATCTCAAGGAAAGATCTAAGGAAGCAAAGCGGGTAAGAACGGATGATGGTAACTTTTCATATTCTAGGTCCGGTGGACGAGCTCGTTCAAGGTTTCGGCAAAAGTTCTCCGGGAAAGGTTCTTCAAATGCTCCTCCACGGTCTAACAATGAAAGGGTTTCTAACCCTAATCCTCAAGGAGATGGTAGTAAATCCTCAATGCCTACTTGTGCTAAATGTGGAAGGAATCATGAGGGTAAGTTTCTAGCGGGTTCCAATGCTTTCTTTAGGTGTTGTAAGATGGATCATAACATAAGAAATTATCCTTTGTATGCTAAGAATGAGGGAGATACTCGTCGTAGAGCTCAACCCTACCCTTCATCCGGTCCAAGTGGTTCAGCTGCAAATGCTCCTAAGCAAAACCGATTTTATGCCTTCCAGATTAGAGGTGATCAAGAGAGTTCCCCGATGTTGTGACCGATATGTTAAAAGTTTTACAAATTGATGTATAAGCTTTGCTTGATCTCGGTGCTATCTAGTCCTTTGTGACTCCTTATGTGGCCATTAGGTTTGATGTGCTCCCCGATATATTATTTGAACCTTTTTCCGCCTCTACTCATGTTGGTGATTCTGTGTTGGCTGAGAGGGTAAATAGAAAGTGTCCCGTCTCCTTATCCCATAGAGTTACTCTTGTTGACTTGGTAGAACTTGATATGTTAGACTTCGATGTCATCCTTGGTATGGATTCGTTGCATTCATGCTATGCTTCTATTGATTGTAGACCTAGGCTGGTTAAATTTCAATTCCCAAATGAGCCTATCCTAGAGTGGAAGGGGTGAAATTCTATGCCTAAGAGTCGGGTTATTTCTTGTCTTAAATCTAGAAAGATGATTTCTAAGGGTTGCTTGTACCATATAGTGAGGGTGAGAGATGAAGATTGTGAAATCCCTTATCTTAAGTCGATCCCAGTTGTAAAGGAGTTTCCGGAAGTATTCCCTGATGATCTACCCGGTATTCGTCCCGAAAGGCATATAAATTTCGGTATTGACCTTCTCCTGGATATGCAACCTATTTCTATTCCTCCTAATAGAATGGCTCCAGATGAATTTAAGGAGTTGAAGGAACAGTTGAAAGATCTGTTAGACAAAGGTTTTATCTGACCAAGCACCTCACCATGGGGTGCTCCGGAGTTATTCATGAGGAAAAAGAATTATTCCCTCTGGATGTTCATTGATTATCGACAGTTGAACAAAGTGACTATTAAAAACAAGTATCCTCTCCCAAGTATTTATGATTTTTTTGACCAACTTCAAGGGGAAAGTTATTTCTCTAAGATTGATCTCCGATAGGGTTATCACCAATCGAGGGTGAAATAAGAAGATATTCTGAAAACGTCTTTTAGAACCCGGTATGGTCACTATGAGTTTTTGGTAATGTCATTTTGGATGACTAATGCTCCGGCGGAGTTTATGGACTTCATGAATACATTGTTTAGACAAAACCTTGACATGTTTGTAATTGTGTTCATCGATGATATTTTGATCTACTCAAGGAGTGAGGATGAGCATATTGATCATTTGAGGATCGTATTGCAAATCCTTAAGGACCAACAACTTTTTGCAAGGTTTTGAAAATGTGAATTTTGGTTAAGGTACGTATCTTTACTTGGTCATATTATTTCAAGCTAAGGTATAGAGGTAGATCCTTAGAAGACGGATGCGGTCAAGAGTTGACCTAGACCTTTTTCACCTTCGGACATTAGAAGTTTCTTGGGTTTTGCCGGTTATTACCGACGATTTGTTGAGGGGTTTTCTTCTATTGCCTCTCCATTGACGACTTTGACTCAAAAGAAGACTAAGTTTGAATGGTCCGAATTATGTGAAAAGAGTTTTCAAGAGTTGAAAGATAGGCTTACTTCCGCTCCGGTTTTGACTTTACTGGAAGGAACAAATGGTTTTGTGGTATATTGTGATGCCTCAATAATTGGGTTGGGATGTGTGCTTATGCAAAACGGAAAGTTTATTACCTATGCTTCAAGGCAATTTAAGGTTCATGAGAAGAATTATCCGACCCATGATCTTAAATTAGCGGCGGTGGTTTTTGCCTTAAAGATATGGAGGCATTATTTGTATGGTGTGCATGTAGATGTATTTACCAACCACAAAAGCTTGCAATATGTGTTTAACCAAAAACATTTGAATCTTCGCCAATGAAGGTGGCTTGAGCTATAAAAGGATTATGATATGAGTGTTCTCTATCACCCTGGAGAGGCGAATATAGTAGCGGATGCTCTTAGTAGGTTTTCTATGGGTAGTGTTGCTCACATTGATGATGATAAGAAGGAATTGGTATGAGAGGTACACAGATTAGCCCGTTTGGGTGTTCGGTTGATGGACTCCACCAAGGGTGGTATCGTGGTTCACAATGGTTCCGAATCATCTTTTGTGAGTGATGTGAAAGCCAAACACAGCGGTGCTCAAAAAGTCCATTGAGGCTTTCTCTCAAGGAGGAGATGGAGTACTTAGATACTAAGGTCGATTATGTGTTCCAAATGTGGATGACTTAAGGGAACAAATTTTAGTGGAAGCCCACAGTTCTCGGTATTCCATTCACCCGGGAGCCACCAAGATGTACCATGGTTTTCTGGAGATCTATTGGTGGAATGGGATGAAGAAGGATATTGCGGGATTTCTGGCTAAGTGTCCAAATTTCCAAAAAGTGAAAGTTGAGCATCAGAAACTGAGAGGCTTATCCCATGACATTAGCAATCCTACTTGGAAGTAGGAAGACTTGAATATGGTCTTTATAGTAGGGTTGCCACGAACTCAGCGACAATATGATTCGATTTGGGTTATAGTAGACCGAATGACGAAATCAGCTCATTTGTTTCCCGTCAAAGTTTCTTATACGACAGAAGACTATCTTAAGTTGTATTTGAAGGAAATGGTAAGGTTGCATGGAGTGCCCTTGTCCATTATATCCGATAGAGGTACTCAGTATACTTCTCAGTTTTGGAAGTCATTCCAAAAGGGTCTTGGCACCAAAGTGAAGCTTAGTACGGCTTTTCACCCACAAACTGACGGGCAAGCGGAGCGAAAGATCCAAACTTTTGAAGATATGTTGAGAGCATGTGTCATAAATTTCAAGGGGATTTGGGATAATCACTTGCCGTTGATAGAGTTCACTTTTAATAATAGCTACCATTCTAGTATCGGTATGGCCCCCTTTGAAGCTCTTTATGGTAGAAGGTGTAAATCTCCCATAGGGTGGTTTGAGGTGGGTGAGGTTTCCTTGATTGGGCCCGAATATGTTAATGAGGGTATGGAGAAAGTCCAGCTCATTAGAGAGAGGTTGAGAACGGCCCATAGCCAACAAAAGTCCTATGCTGATGTTAGAAAGACAAACCTTGAGTTTGAGGTTAGTGATTGGGTATATTTGAAAATCTCGCCCATGTAGGGTGCGATGAGATTTGGAAAGAAAGGAAAACTTAGTTCTAGATATGTAGGCCCGTATCAAATCTTGAGACGTATTGGTAACATTGCTTATGAACTTGATTTGCCAATTAATTTTCAATGGTGCATCCGGTGTTCCATGTCTCTATGCTTAAGAAGTATATTGGAGATCCGACATCCATAGTTCCCCTTGAAGGGTTGGGAATTGATGAGAGACTTTCTTATGAAGATGTTCCAGTTGAGATTCTAGATCGGCAAGTTAAGAGATTTAGAAACAAGGAAATTGCTTCCGTGAAGGTATTGTGGAGAAACCACTTAGTTGAGGGTGCTACTTGGGAGGCCGAGGCCGATATGAATTCCCGATATCTTCTTCTTTTTCCTTCTACTCCTATTCTAGATTGAGGTAATGAGGTTCCTCTTGGTTTGTTTTATGATTTGAAGTCATGTGTGTTTTAGATGTTCCCATCTTTTCCTTATGTTATGCATGTTCATTAAAACTTGTTAGATGTGGTTCCTACTTCCCTATGGTGCATTGAGTATGTTTAGTTGGAGATGAAGTTCCTCCTTGGTTGTGTGCCTTAAGATGAGTTGCATGCATGATGGGCTTCTAGTCTTGAGTCTTTTCGTTAGAAATGTGCCTAGAATCTCATTCGAGGACAAATGATCCCAAGGGGGAGATAATGTAACACCCCGGATTCAAAAGAGGGAAGCTAAGCAAATTTCAGCAGCACTAGGTGCCATCAACGGATGACCTACCACGGACCGTGGGTCGACCCACGAGCCGTAGGTGGGTGTCGTGGAAAGGAGCCACCTAAAATTTAGTCCAGGCACGGACCATGGAGGGACCTACAGACCGTAGGTGGGTCTACACCCCGTGGCCAGTGCCTTCGATTGGCCAGAAGTCATTGACCAGACCACACCCGACCAGGACGGACCGAAGGTCCATCCACCGTCCGTCGGTCGTGGTTCTGTGATTCAAGACCTGTCAGTTATTTTAGGGACATATGTGTCTTTTCCGATTTTAATTAAATCAATGTAGTGTCGTTTTGCCTAAGTCTAGAACACCAATATAAATATATTAACTCCAAAATCCCCCATTCAAGTCATTCTCTCAAAATCCCAAAAGAATTCCCAAAACTCCTCTCAAATATTGTCTCTCTAGAAGTTAGAAGAAGAAGAAGATGTCACGACCCCAATGAAGGCCCCAGAGACCTTTGCGGAAGCAGTCCAACCATTGACAGGAAAGAAACCAGTAGATATACTGTCTAAGGCATAACATAATTATTTTAATTATGTATGTAATAATTTACATCACTATGCTTTGTATGTAAATGTTTATTAATTCATATATCATGTTCTGTCATAAATGTTTCTATATTTGGTGTGAGGTAATCGTTCTTTCTTATGAGTATGAGGTAACCGATTAATATCCGGTGCATACGTTAGTCAGCCAAATTTGTAAGGTCGTTGTTGCCAGGAAAGCGTTTAGACCTGTTGATGGTGGTCCCGTAGCTATCAAATTAATTTTATTAAAGGAGAAAACAACTCCCTCCCAGATTTCTTAACGAGAGAATTTTTATAGGGAAGATATGAGGCCCACCATAAGGCCACAGAAGCCAGCTTCACCTCAGAAGCAAAAACAACAAATGGCTAGACCATTTGAACTCCCTCTCTCAAGTATGCCTCCAATCAGACCAAATTGTTTGCAAGGATCAAACCCTATGATGGATATAGGATTCCAGAACCTTCTTCTCATGAAGGAAGAAGCATCACCGAATGGAATATTGATGGCTTAGCCGAACATCAGATTTATAACAAACTCCATGAAATGGGTGTTGCAATCACTGCTTACAAGATGAGAGGATTTGCAGACAGAGAAGCTGCTACAATGATTACTGCAGGTTTCATCGGAATGTTAAAACATTGGTGGGACAATTACTGCAATGAAGAAACTAAGCATTTCATCATTAACGCCATTGTAACAGAAACAATGGTCAAAATTGAAGGAAGCACTCAGACCACTTCATTGGTATACTAATGGCTAGAGTTGTTGTGGAAGGCTTTTACCCACATGACCTACCTAGTACTATATGAATGCATGTATGTAGAATGTGAAAGGTCTTCTCACATAGAATGATTCTAGACTTGAAAGGTTAATCACTTAAAATGAATCAAAGCATTTTAGATTAGAATAACTTGAAGATGTGACCTAAGATCCCTTCATGTATAGCTTGACTTGGTAAGACAAGACCAAGCTTGGTAGCTTGAGTTAGGAGTTCTCATGGTAGCTTAGGATTGAGGATCCATACTCTCCTAAGGATAGCTTAACTAGCATTATAGAATACTTTCATGGTAGATTGAGATAGTAGATCTCATGGTAGCCTAGGATTGAGGAATTACACTCTCCTAAGGGTAGCTTGAACTTGCATCATAGGATGCCTTCATGGTAGCTTGACTTGGTTAGGCCAAGACCATTTCATGGTAGCTTAGGATAGAGAAATCATACTCTCCTAAGGGTAGCTTTCACTAGCATCATAGAATGCTTGCATGTTAGCTAGGATGGAACCTTGTACCCTTCCTTGTATAGCTTGGACTTGCATGTTAATGTGTGTTTCCATAGTAGCTTGGCCTACTCTAGTAGGGTGCTATGCCTTGGTAGCCTTGAATTTATAAATAGAATTCATTCATGTGTATTGACTTGCCTTGTATTAAGTAGAAAAGTACCCTAAATGAATATGGCAAATAGTATATAGGGACTAGTCCCCAACTAGTGTGTATGTATGATAGCCTAAAGGAGTACTTAGTATGAATGGTATTATGGGATGCCATTCATGCATTGCACAAGTATGACTTCAAGCTACTTATGAAGTGTTATCTTATATGATGTATGCTTAGCTTGGAGTGTCTCTATAGTTTCCTTACATGATATGTTGACTAAAGGTTGGAGTTCCCTTGTCTATATGAAGTAAGTGAAGAATGCGGCCAAAGGATAGTAAGTATGAATATGGTGACTCCAAGGTCATGCTTAGTGTGGAATGTATTATGGGATGCCATTCATGTATTGCACAAGTATGCTTTGAGGTTACTTAGGAGTGTAGTGCTCACATGATATGAAGGTCTAAGGGTAGACTATGCCATGAACATGATGTATCTCCTATGCTCAAGAATTATGTCTTATATTGATTTATGCTTATATGATGCTTATGTTGGAGATTATGCTTATGACTATGTTATTGTCTCTTATGCTCATGTCTCATGTTGACTAACCATTTTGAGATGCTATTATGATGTTGTGCTAGCTAACATATTGAGTACATTTTGTACTAACGCATACTCTTGCCTACATTTTTATCAAATGTAGGGTTTGGCGACATTGAGTTCCATTTTGGAGGCTAGGTTTCTAAGAAGCAAAGGAGTTTAAGATTTTGTGAATCCCCATAGCTTCGAGGATGTGATCACCTTTCCCTTTGTGTCATTTTCTTTATGTTTTAGACTTTTGTATAGGCTGCGTCCCAAAGTTATATTCAAGTCAAGTTTAGATGGTTTGAGACAAAGTGTAGTAAGACTTCCGCTTGCGTTTTATAAAGACTTCGATTGTATGGATAAAGTTTTAAAATTTTCATACTTTTCTATTATCTTATGTTGTGATATGCTAAGGGCTTGTATGAGACCCCTTCGGGGGCTACTACGCGATGTTACATCTAGGGTGTACCCGTGGGTCGTGACAGTGTGGAGGAGCCACTTTGGGGCAGCCTTAAGGAGGATATTGCCTGCAGCTCCACGAGTGGCACCACGACTCGTGGTGACCACCACTTGTCGTGAAGGCCCTCGTGGTCATGGGGCATTTCCTTGGCAAGGCTTTGGCAGCCTTGGCCCTTTGCCCTTGGCCCTAACCCTTTTTCCTTGACGTTAACCCTCACGTTTAGCTCTAGTTTAGCCTACTAGTTTCCGGAATGTTACAATATCTCTCCCTTGGGAACATTCATTCCCGAATGACGATCTAGACACCTTACGGAAGTAAAGACTCAAGACTAGCAGCCCATCATGCATGCAGCATCAAAATAATGCACAATTCAAAGGAGGAAACTTCAACTCCTTCTCAAACATAATCAATGCAACACAACGAAGTAGGAACTACATCTAACAACCCATTATGCATGAAACTCAACATTTCTCATATTCATAGGAGGAACTACCTTCTCCAACTAATAGCTTGCGCAACACAATACCATGGAGCCAATATGCAATTACTCTAAAAAACATACTAAAGCATGTTCATCTACTCTTCTCAAGAAGTAAAATATGCAACTCATACTAAAGGCACAACAACATGAGGAACACATAAATCATGAAAACTCATTTTTTTACTAAACATGAATTTCTCAAGAACATGCATAACATAAGGAAATCATGGAAAACACATATAACACACATAATTCCCAAAACTAGAAAACTAAAGAGAAATTACTTACCTCAAGCTTGAATAGGAGTAGAAGGAAAGAGATGAGGATATTGAGACTTCATATTGGCCTCGGCCTACCAAGTAGCACCCTCAACTAAGTGATTTCTCTGTAACACTTTCACGGAAGCTATTTCCTTGTTTCTCAATCTCTTGACTTGCCTGTCTAAGATCTCTACCAGAACCTCTTCATATTAGAGACTTTCATCAATTCCTAAACCTTCTAAGGTAATAATGGATGTTGGATCTCCAATACACTCTTTAAGCATGGAGACATGAAACACCGGATGAATCGGAGCCAACTCATTTGGCAATTCTAACTCATAGGTAACTTTTCCAACACGTTTCAAAATTTGGTATGGGCCCACATATCAGGGACTAAGTTTTCCCTTCTTGCCAAATCTCATCACACCTTTCATAGGTGAGATTTTTAGATAGACCCAATCATTAACATCAAATTCTAGATCCCTTCATCTAACATCACCATAAGACTTTTTCCGACTTTGGGCCGTCCTCAACCTCTGTCTAATGAGTCAGACTTTCTCAATGGCCTCATTAACTAGTTTGGGACCAATCAGAGCAATTTCACCTACTTTAAACCAACCAATTGGAGACCTATATCTCCTACTATACAAGCCTTTAAAGGGAGCCATACCGATACTTGAGTGATAGCTATTATTGTAGGCAAACTCTATTAATGGCAAGTGGTCATCCCAATTACCCTTGAAGTCTATAACACATGCCCTTAACATATCTTCTAATGTTTGGATGGTGTGCTCCCCGTGGCCATCGGTTAGGGGATGAAAAGTTGTGCTAAGCTTAACCTTAATGCCAAGCCCTTTTTGGAATGACTTCCAAAAGTACGAAGTAAATTGAGTACCCCGATCCGAAATAATCGACAAAGGAACCCCATGCAACTTCACTATTTCTCTTATATATAACTTGGCATAGTCTTCCCCCGAAAAAGAAACCTTGACCGGAATAAAGTGGGCCGATTTTGTCATCCGATATATACTGACCCTAATAGAATCATGTTGCCTTCGGGTGCGAGGCAAGCCCACAATAAAATCCATATTTACATCTTCCCACTTCCAAGTGGGAATACCTATATTTTGGGACAAGCCTCCCGGCCTTTGATGCTCAACCTTAACTTGTTGACAATTAGGACATTTAGCTACAAATCCCACAATATCTTTCTTCATACCATTCAACCAATAGACTTCCCGTTGATCACGGTTCATCTTGGTGGCTCCTGGATGAATAGATTACCGAAAACTATGAACTTCCTCTAAAATTTGTTCCCTCAAACCATCAACATCTAGAACACATAACCGACCTTGGTACCTGAGCAGCCCATCTCCCCCTTTGGAGAAAGCCTCAACAAAAATCTTGAGTACCGACTCTTTCAACTCTACTAATATAGGATCAAGGTCCTGCTTAGACTTCACATCAATTACAAAGGACGATTCAGAACTATTATGGACCATGACACTACCCTTGGTGGAATCCACTAGTTGAACACCTAACCGAGCCAACCTATGCACATCAGGAACCAATTCTTTCTTTTCATCTTCTATATGAGCCACACTACCATGCACAATCAACTAGGAGCATCCGCTACCACATTAGCTTTTTCGGGGTGATAATGGACACTCATTTCAGAATCCTTTAATAATTCTAACTACTTTCGTTGACAAAGATTCAAGTCCTTTTGACGAAACACATATTGAAGACTCTTGTGATTGGTGAAAACATCCACATGAACCCCATACAAATAATGCCTCCATATTTTTATGGCAAACACAACCGCCGCTAATTCAAGGTCATGGGTAGGATAATTCTTCTCATGGACTTTATGTTGCCTTGAAGCACAGGCAATCACCTTACCATTTTGCATAATCACAGATCCCAACCCAATTCTAGAGGCATCACAATATACCACAAAACCATCCGCACCCTCCGGTAAGGTCAACACCGGAGCGAAAGTAAGTTTATCTTTCAACTCTTGGAAACTTTTTTCACAAGCTTCCGACCACTCAAACTTAGCTTTCTTTTGAGTCAAAGTCATCAACAGAGAAGCAATGGAGGAAAACCCCTCAACAAACCTCCTATAGTACCGGCCAAACCCAAAAAGCTTCTAATGTCGGAGGGAGATAGAGGTCTAGGCCAACTCTTGACCACATCTGTCTTCTTAGGATCTACCTCAATACCCTTACTTGATACAATATGACCAAGGAATGCTACAGACCTTAACCAAAACCCGCAGTTACTAAACTTTGCAAAAACTTGATGGTCCTTAAGAACTTGTAATACAACCCTCAAATGGTCAACATGCTCTCACTCCTTGAATATATCAAAATATCATCAATAACCACGATCACAAACATGTCAAGATATTGGCGGAACACTCTATTCATTAAGTCCATGAACGCCGCCGGAGCGTATGTCAAACCAAAGGACATTACTAGGAACTCATAGTGATCATATCTTGTTCGGAAAACCATCTTGGGAATATCAACCCCACTCACCCTCAATTGGTGATAACCCGAACGAAGATCAATCTTAGAGAAATAACTAGCCCCTTGAAGTTGGTCAAATAAGTCATCAATTATTGGAAGGGGATACTTGTTCTTAATGGTCACCTTGTTCAATTGGCGATAATCGATGCACATTCTAAGAGACCCATCCTTCTTTTTAACAAACAACACCGGAGCAGCCCATGGAGAGATACTCGGTTGAATAAAACCCTTGTCTAATAAATCCTTTAGTTTCTCTTTCAACTCTTTTAACTCCGCCGGAGCCATTCTATAAGGAGAAATGGAGATAGGTTGCGTATCCGGAAGAAGGTCAATACCAAAATCTATTTCCCTCTTAGGAGGAATACTGTGTAAATCATCAGGGAAAACTTTCGGGAACTCATTAACTACCGGAACCGACTCTAGAGAAGGGGTTTCAGATTCAACATCCCTCACCCTAACAAGATGGTAAAAGCAACCCTTCGAGATCATCTTTCTAGCTTTAAGGTAAGACACAAATTGACCTATAGGCATAGAATTTCCTCCTTTCCATTCTAAAATAGGTTCATCTGGAAATTGGAATCTAACCCCCCGAGTTCTACAATCAATATAGGCATAACATGCATGCAACCAATCCATACCCAAAATCACATCAAAGTCTAACATGTCTAACTCTACCAAGTCAACAAGAGTAACTCTATGGGACAAGGAAATGGGACATCTTCTATAAACCCTCTTAGCCACCACAGAATCACCAACGGGAGTAGAAACCGAAAAAGGTTCTAATAGCACTTCGGGGAGTATATCAAACTTCAGGGCCACATAGGGTGTCACAATGGACAAAGTAGAACCGGGATCTAACAAGACATACACATCATAAGAAATAATTTCAACATACTGGTCACACATCCGGGGAGCTCTCTTAGTCACCTCGGGATTGAAGAGCATAAAAGCGGTTTTGCTTTGGGGCATTGCAGTTTGAACCACTTGGAGGAGCTTGTTTATCTTATCTTCCCGTAACTTTGAGCATTGGAAAATCTCTCATCTTGTGGCCAATCTTCCCACAACTAAAACACCCATCGGTACCAACTAGGCACTTACCATCATGCTTTCTACCATGTTTTACACAATTAGGCCTAGCAACATAAGAACCACCACTATTACCTCCTTAAGGTTTAGGGTTGGAAACCCTATCCTTGTTGACCCTTGGAGCACTAGAGGAGCCTTGGTTGGAAAACCTTTGCTTAAAACTTGGTCAACCTTGTCCATCGGACATAGCATTAGAGAAGTTCCCATCATCGGTTCTAGCTCTTTTCACCTCTCTACTATTTTTCTTATGTTTTTACTCCTGAATTTGTTTAGCGTACACCATAAGCCTTGAGATATCAATGTCATGATGGAGCATTTCCGTACGGCATTCTTCTTCAACCAAGTCGGACACACCCGTCAAAAACCTACTTATCTTATCCCTCACATCCACCACCATAGTCGGAGCATACTTGGACAATTGAGTGAATTTTAGGGCATACTGTTTCACGCTCATACTTCTTTGGCGAAGGTTAATGAACTCTTCCACCGTAGCTTCCCACAACTTTCGGGGAAAGAATCTATCAAGAAAGGCCGATTTAAACAATTCCTATCCTACCGGGTCCGCTCCTACGGGTCTTCCACCCTTCCACTGATCATACCGTACTTGAGCAACATCCTTTATTTGGTAGGCATCTAACTCCGTCTTCTCCTCCGAAGACACTCCCATCATAGCAAGAAGGTTATAAACCTCATCGATAAACCTTTGGGGATCCCGTTCCACTTTGGATCCATGAAACTCGGGAGGGTTCATTCAAGAAAAATCCCTAACCCTTGAAGAAGCCGAATTAGAATTCACCGGAGCTACAACATCCCTATTGGCTTGAGTCGTCACAACTTGAGACAACATTTGGATAGTAGACCTAAACTCTGCATGGCTCAAATTCTCAACCGGAGGTTGAATATCTTGAGGATGAACTCCTTGATTCACATTCTCATCTTCCATCCTTCTAGAGTTAGCCCTTCGTGTATTCATATACTGAAGACACAAGAGAAGGATTAGGAGAGAGATTTTATAGAGTTAAACTCAAAGGCATGACTTAAGAGAAATGAAAGAAGTGTAGTTTCCTATTCATCTTATAGCCTCTCATTCATAAATGTGGCGCGCTTCACACATATGAACAAAACTCTACTAGACGTGGCTTATGAGACATCATCCTAGAATCATTCTAAACCTTGTGCTCTGATTACCAAGTTTTTCACAACCCAGGGATACCCCTAGATGTAACAAGGCACATAGAACCCCTAAAGGTACTATGTAAGCCACTTATCCTATCATAACATAAGCATAGAATAATAAAGAATAAAAATGCATTTCAAGTCCAAAATTTTCATAAAGGAAAGCGGAAGTCTAGACTTGTCTCAATTAGCCATCTATTATAATAAACGAATCAAATAGGGTCATAGACCATACAACATAATCCGAAAGTCAAATACAACAAAAGGAACTACAGAGATAATATACGTCCTCGAACCATGAAGACTCACCAACAAGCAAGGAGAAATTAAAAAATCTAAGCTCTAGCAACAATGATGACCACCTTGAGAACCGGACCCTACACTTGGGGAAAATATAGGAAAATATGGGTTAGTACAAAAATGTACTAAGTATGATATCCATGCATAAAAACATTGAAACATGCTAAAAGGGACATTTTATTTGAATGTATGCAATTTACTAAGTTAAAGCATCATTTTTAAGATAAGGGAAAAGCATAAGTCATAAGCATAATCAACTCATAGATCATCATACCATAAGAGGAACATATCATCCATACACTCACAGCATACCTGTACAATGTATGGATAAGATCCCATATTCTCACCCTTGCTTAAGTAAAGCTTCTTGAGTAACTATAGTTCATAATTCATCTTCTTGTTCATACTATCATAATGGGAAATAAGCTTTAACCGACATAGACCATGTGAGCTTACAATGGAATTCTATGTCTACCCTACACCGAAAAGGGGTTGTCCTACTTCCCTAAGGTAGAACCATACTCTTAGCTTAGGTGGATCCACTAGCTAACTACCTAAGTGGGCACATAGTTTATGGGATACTGAGATTTCTACTAGAAACCTGGACTCAACTAAGGTATAAGGTTTCCATCTCAAGAGATATACACTTTGGGAACCCGGATTCAACTAAGGTAGAATGAACCCATTTGGAAGGCCGGACTCAACTAGTGTAGAAGCTTTCATTGGGAAGCCGGACTCAACTATCGTATAAGCTTCCATCTCATATTCATATCCACTCAGTGCTAAGCATTGATTCCCATAGATTACACATTAAGTCTTGACTTAAGTTCATATTCATGGAAGAATTTCTTGACACTCAATCCAAAATAAATCATACTATAGCTCATAGATTCAATAGGTGACAATAGCCTTTCAGCCTTAGAACCATCATATTGTGAGAAAACCTTTCACATCATATCATAACCATACATAAGTGTGCATATGAGGATAATCTTCCAACAACACAACAACTAGATCATAATCATAACCACTTTAATCTCAAAGTTTTCTTTAAGCATATACATAGATCTCATACTCATGCATAATTCTCATACATTACCCTTCAAGGACCATCGATCGTATTTAAAAAACACAGCTAGAATTAATACATTTGAGATGGATATAATCATAATTTAAGTAACCCAATCACTACATGAATAATCTCATCACATTCTTCTATAATCAACAAACCCACATCACAAGATCATAATTGAGTAATATGGGGGTTTCATGGGTTCTTGGGGAATTAAACATTAAAACTATAGGAAATCATTAATTCATACATAATATATCATATATCAATCATTATAAACGTTTTTGAAAGGAACCCATGAGTTTGAAGTCAAGCCCTAACTTTAGGGAAATCACTAGTTTTTAATTTGGAGGGACTCCATGGGTGAAGGCTATCCATGGATGAAGGACTACCATACCTTAGCTATGAATCTCCAAAGAAATTGAGTAGAATATCTAGCTTCTTGAACTCTAGCTCCAATTTCCTTCTTCTTCTTCCTTGAAGTTCTAGAGAGAGATTATTTTTAGAAGATGAACTCTTTGGGTTTTTATTTGGGTTTTGGAAAATAATGAGGTGAATGTGTGTATTTTGACTTAAAAGGACTTATATGGGTGTATAAAAGTAACGTAAACAACTTCACTTTGATAGGGCTTAGAAAGGAAATACCCATAACGCCCCCCACTTTAAGTGAGCTGCTAGGGACCACGTGGGGCTCCATGAGCCGTGGTCATGACCACGAGTCGTGGTACCATCTGAGGTCGTGAGGCAGTGGCTAGGCATGTTGTGCCTTAAGCACACAAGCTCAAGGCACCTTCACAAGGGGCTCCACGAGGTGTGGTGCAAGCCACGCGCCGTGGTCTTGAGGCAGTGGCTTGCAACTTCCTCTCCATGCTCACACCACCAAGGCATGACCAAGGCTACTCCCACGAGGTGTCTAAGGCTTCACGAGCCGTGAAGTGGCTTGTATGGAGGATCCAATTTGGGGCAGCCTTAAGGAGGCTACTGCCTCCACCTCCACGAGTGGCACCACAACTCGTGCTGACCACCACGAATCGTGAAGGCCCTCAGGATTCTCAGGCTTCCATCTATGAGCTTGAAGATGACAAGGTATTGCAGGCCTGCAGACCAGAGATTCGCTCCAAGGCGATGCATGATCCGTCTAGGATCCTGGTGCCTCAGACTACTCTTTCCCCTCAGACTACTCCTTCCCCTCCAGCTGCAACTCCAGCACAGATTGTTGTCCCGGTGCCACCAGTACAGGGTCCTCATCCCTGGTCGCTCAACAGACTAAAGGCAGAGGGATTGAGGACCATATTAGAGGAGAAGAGATTGTCCACAGATTGTGTGGTGCATAAGTATCCAGAGATATGGAACACTCTCAAGTTCCATAAGTTTGAGATTTTCACTATACCCCGGGGTCCCTACATTCCCAATTGGGTCCGGGAGTTTTATTCAGCCTATGGTGAGCTGGTCCCAAAGGGGAAGAAGAAGGCCAGCATGTTCAAGCCGGTTGATTCCATGATAGTCAGAGGCAAGACGGTGAAGTGTGAGAGCCTCTGACATCAATGTTGTTCTGGGGTGCACTTATGACTCTGTGCACGACTACACTGATCTGATAAAAAAAAGATGTTGGAGGATCTTAAGGGTTGGCTGGCACCCCTTCTCTCCGATGTAACTCCGAGGTGGATAGAGGCAGGTGCCCAAATAGAGAAAAAGGACTGAATGTTGCAGCCTGATACTGGTTCGGGTTCATCAGTAGCACTATTATGCCATCCTAGAACAAGTCCATCCTCAGACACCGGAAGGCAGCTTGTTTAGTGTCTATCATTAGTCGTAAGGAGCTAAATTTTGGGATGCTGATTGAGTAGGAGATGACCACGAGGGCCAAACAGAGGTAGACTTCACTTCCATTCCCAGTGTTGATCACCGAGTTGTGTCGAAAAGCCCAAGTTCCACTAGATGAGAAGAAGGATGTAGAGGGTACACGTACATCTTCCACTGACATCCGGCGTATTGAGGCGGAGTATCAAAAGGATGAGGCTGAAAGTAGGAGAGCAGCTCCGGTGGACACATTCCCGGAAGTTGATATTGATGTATTACCTGCAGAGGCAGTCATGCCTACTCCGGCCACTGGTCGTTCAGGTACTTCTATCTCTGATCCTTCTGATACACTGGTACGTCTGTTCCACCCCCTTCCCATTGATCTGCTAATGCTGCTACCTCTACATCCCGACCTCCTATCACCCAGGCAATGTTGTTCAAGATGGGACATCTGTCCCAATCTGCTGATACGCATGCCTCCCGGCTAGAGGCTGCAGTTCCTGGGATGATCGAGAGACCTAGTGATGCTGCTTTGACACCTCTCAATAGTTCAATTGATGCCCTTACGATGAGAGTAGAGGTGTGTGAAAGAGGGCAGGGAGCTAGTGTTGAGGTGACGACCTTGAAGGCCGATATTATTGGGTTGAGAAATGATGTGGACCAGCTGAAGTCCAAAATTTTTATCTCACTATTTGGGACGGTGGAAATCCCAAATGACCCTTGTGCAGATATTCCAGCCTGTTTGGATGTTTCTCCGGCTACTACGACCGGAGATGAGGTAGGATGATGATGCTGATTCCGAGGCTGAGACAGATGAGGAGCAACTTTGTGATCGAGAGGAGGCTGTCTATGATGATTTGGTGGACTACGAGGGTTCTATGTACGAGACTGCACGATAGGTATCACTTTAGGATAGTTTGATGGTGGGCTCCAGTGGAGCCAATGATGATGTGATACCGGGCACTGATGCCCAGACAGATGGAGCAACGGATATGCAGACTTCACCCAGGCTTAGCCTGACAGGATGACATTTCCCCTCCTTCTCTGTTATTTTTATTGACTGATTATATTTGTAGTTGCATTTGAGGACAATTGCATTTTTTTGTTGGTGGGGTGAAGTATTTCCATACCTACCTCTTTTGTGGCCTGATTTGTAAATATTGGGTGTTTTTTTGAATATGGATTAATATTTATATATCTTGGTTGTGGTATTGCGGTTATTTTTAACTTGTGGCCCAATGTTTTGATAGAAAATGGTTTCGAACCAAATTTTAAAATTTTTCCACCTATTTAGTGTGTAATTGTGGATTTTCTTCAGAAAATTTGAGTGTCGTTTGTGGTCAATACCGATGATTTGAATGGTGCTCTTAATCTAACAAAATGAATGTGCGACTACGATGAGGCAAACGAAGTTACATAGACAATATGTGATCTTTTAGGATCTTTTTCTGACTAGCCGGTTGTTGAATGTGTCTCTTGTGATGAACATTGCACGCTAGCTAGAGAGTGTGGAATCTTGTTTGATAATTGTATCGATGCGTTGTGTGGTGAGGTCTCTTTGAACATTGTGCATGATGACACTTAGAATTTGCCCCGTTGGACCGATTGATTGAGTGAGGCAAGCGATAGACATGATCTTAGGCAAATTTTTTTGAAGAGTGAGCCAATTTGACAATATACCTTTTTGTGGCCAACATTGTGAGATGTGTGAACCTTGCTTGACACCTTTTGAGACAAACCTTTTCTTGAAAGAAACTTGAACAATTGTGACCTCTCTTTAACCCTTCACCCATAACTTTCATGAAGAATTGTTAAGTTTGGGGTGTGGTAAAAAAGAAGGAGAATCAAGAAGTAAGAAATAATCCCTCTAGTTGGATTGTTTGGAAAAATAATGGAATCCCTCCATATAAAAAAAATAGAGAAAAGAGAAAAAGAAATGAAAAAGAAGAAAGAAAAGAAAAGACTGAAAAGGAGAAAAAGTTGTGAAATAAAGTAGTGAAAATAGCAAAATAAATAGGGTATCCGGTGATTCATGTGTAGTTGAATAATGGGGTGGATTATGATCATATTTGTCACGACCCAGGGGTACCCCCTAGATGTACCATGGTGTATAGAACTCCGAAGGACTCCATACAAGCCACTTAGCATATCATAACATAAGCAATAGAAAAATAAGAGTAAAAACACATTTCAAGTCTAAAATTTTCATAAAAGAAAAGCGGAAGTCTAGACTCAAAGTCTTAACATAGCCATCTATTACAATGTCTTGAATGAAAAATGGACACAGCCCATACAACATAGTCCAAAAAGGAAATACAAGAAATGAAACTACAATGAGACAACATCCGTCCTCGAACCATGAGAATTCACGAACAAGCTAGGAGAATAAGCAAATCCAAGATTTAGCCACAACGGTGATCACCTTGATAACCGGACCCTACACTTGGAAAAAATGTAGGAAAAGTAGGCGTTAGTACAAAAATGAACTAAGCATGATAGCAATGCATAAAAACGTTGAAAATATACTAAAGGGACATTTCTTTTGAATGTATGCAATTTACCAAATTTAAAGATCATTATAAAGATAGTGGAAGAACATAAGTCATAAACATAGTCAATACATAGATCATCAAAAAGATAGTGGAAGAATATAGTCATAACACATAGTCAATACATAGATCATCATAACATAAGAGAAACACTTCATAAATAACCTCAAAGCATACTTGTGCAATGCATGGATAAGACCCCATAAATTTCACCCATGCTAAGTAAACCTCCTTAGGCCATCATTCATGTTCATCATCTTTAAGACCTTGAAAACTCATATAAAAGCTTCTTGAGTACCCATGGTTCATAATTCATATTCTTATTCTTTTTTGTTGTTGAGGGAATTAGCCTTAACCGACATGAGACCATATGAGGTAAACATGATCCCCCGATGTTACCCACACCGAAAAGGAGTGTTCTACTTGCCTAAGGTAGAACCATACATTTAGCTTAGGTGGATCCTCTAGCTAATAACCTATGGGGGCACATAGTTTATGGTATAAGGAGATTGCTACTAGAAACCCAGACTCAACTAGTGTAGAAGGTCTCCATCTCATGAGACATACTTTTGGAACCCGGACTCTACTAGTGTAAAAGGATCCCATTGGAAATCCGGACTCAACTAGTGTAAAAGCTTTCATTTGGAAGCCGGACTCAACTAGTGTAAAAGCTTCCATCTCATATACAATATCCACTCGGTGCTAAGCATATTTTTCCACGGAGTACATATTAAGTCTTAACTTAAATTTATAATCACGGATGGAAGGTCTTGACACTTAATACAACATAATTCATAGAATAGCTCCTAGATTCAAATAGGTGAGAAAGCCTCTCAACCTTAGAATCATCATATTGTGAGAAAACCTTTCACATCATATCATATTCATGCATAGGTGTGTATATGAGAACATCCTTTAAACAACACAACAATTGCATCATAATCATAGACACTTCACTCTCAAAGTATTCATAAAGCATATACCTAAGTCTCATAAACATACACAATTCTCATACTTTGCCCTTCAAGGATCAAATATCATATTCAATCAACACATCTAGAATTCACTACATTAGACATGGATATAATCATAATTCAAATAATTCAATCACTACATGAATAATTCTATGACATTCTCCTTCCATCAATCAATACCCACATTACAAGTTAATAATTGGGAAAATAGGGGATACCATGGATTCTTGGGGAATTCAACATAAAACCATAATAAATCACCAATCTATACATAATCTATCATAATTCCATCATTATAAACGAATTTGAATGGAATCCATGAGTTGGAAATCATCTAGACACCTTACGGAAGTAAAGACTTAAGACTAGCAGCCCATCATGCATTCAACATCAAAAAATGCACAATTCAAAGGAGAAAACTTCAACTCCATCTCAAACATAAGCAATGCATTACAAGGGATTAGGAACTACATCTATCAACCCATTATGCATGAAATTTCAACATTTCTAATATCCATAGGAGGAGGAATCTTCTCCAAACTAAAAGCATGCTCAACACAATTCCATGGAGCCTTTATTCAATTTACTCACAAAAACATACTAAAGCATTTTCAACAATTCATCTCACGAGGCATGTAGGCAAATTTTACCCAATACACAACAACATGAGGAAAATCAATCATAAAAGTTCATTTTTTTACTAAAAAATAATTTTCTCAAGAACATGAATATCATAGGGAAATCATGGGAAAACACAAATAACACAGATGACTCCTAAAACAAGGAAAATTTAAGAGGAACTACTTATCTCAAACTAGCGTAGGAGTAGAAGGAAAAAATGAGGATAGCGGGACTTCATATCGGCCTCGGCCTTGCAAGTAGCACCCTCAAATAAATGATTCCCCACAAAACCTTCACGGAAGATATTTCCTTGTCTCGCAATCTCTTAACTTGCCGGTCTAGAATCTCTACCGGAACTTCCTCATATCAGAGAATTTCATCAACCCCAAACCCTTCTAAGGGAATTATGGATGCCGAATCTCCAACACACTTCTCAAGCATGGAGACATGAAACAATGGATGCATCGAAACTAACTCACTCGGTAAATCTAACTCCTAGGCAACTTTATCAATATGGTTCAAAAGTTTGCATGAGCCTATATACCAGGGACTAAGCTTCCCTTCCTTACCAATCTCATAACATCCTTCATAGGTGGAATTTCCAAGAAGATCCAAAATCATAAACACTAGGAACACTCCCGAACCTTTCTATCCAAGCTTACTATCTCCCCCTTGGGAGAAAGCCTCTACTAATTCCTTAAGCACTGCTTCTTTTCAAGTCAACCCTAATGGGATCAAGCCCTTGCTTAGCCTTCACATCCGCCACAAAAGACAGTTCAGACTCATTGTGAACCATGACACTACCCTTGGTAGATTCCACTAATTGAACACCTAACCGGGCCTACTTATGAACATCCCGAACCGACTCTTTCATATCATCATCTACATGAGCAACACTTCCCAGAGACAATCTACTAAGAGCATCCTCTACCACATTGGCCTTGCCAGGGTGGTAAAGAACACTCATGCCATAATCTTTCTATAATTCAAACCACCTTCTTTGGGGAAGATTCAAATCCTTTTGACTAAATACATATTGTAAACTCTTGTGATCGGTAAACACATCAACATGCACCCCATATAGACAATGCTTCCAAATCCTTAAGGCAAAAGCAACCGCCGCTAACTCAAGATCATGGGTCGGATAATTCTTCTCATGGAATTTATGTTTCCTTGAAGCATAGGAAATCACCTTACCATTTTTCATAAGCACACATCCCAACCCAACTCTAGAAGCCTCACAATACACCACAACACCATCTGTACCTTTCGGTAAAGTCAACACCGGGGCGGAAGTAAATCTATCTTTTAACTCTTGGAAATTTTTCTCACAAGCTTCCGACCAAATGAACTTAGCCTTCTTTTGAGTCAGAGCCGTTATCGAAGAGGCAATGGAAGAAAAACCCTTAACAAATCTTGTATAGTAACCGGCCAAACCCAAAAAGCTTCCAATGTCGGAAGGAGTTAGAGGTCTTGGCTAACTATTGACTGCCTCCGTCTTCCTAGGATCCACCTCAATACCCCTACTTGACACAATGTGACCAAGGAAAGCCACAGACCTTAATCAAAATTCACATTTACTAAACTTCGCAAAAAGTTGATGGTCCTTAAGGACTTGCAATACAATTCTCAAATGGTCTACATGTTCATTTTCACTCCTCGAATATATCTAAATGTCATCTATGAACACAGTCACAAACATATCAAGATATTATCTAAACACCATGTTCATCAAGTCCATAAAGGCCATCGGGGCATTAGTCAAACCAAACGACATAACCAAGAACTCATAGTGATCATACCGGGTTCTAAAATCCATCATTGGAATATCTTCACCCCTCACCCTTAATTGGTGATAACCCGACCTAAAATCAATCTTAGAGAAATAACTAACCCTTTGAAGTTGGCTAAACACGATCTACTTCCCTCACCCTAACTAGGTGGTACAAGCAACCTTTAGTAATCATCCTTCAACCTTCATGTAAGGAACAACTAATCTCAACGCATAGAACTTCCCTCCTTCCTCTATAGGGTAGGCTCATTCGGGAGCTAACAATTTGACTACTCGGGTTCTACAATCACTATAACAAGAGAGCAGTCAATCCATACCAAGACTAATATCAAAATATAGCATGTCAAACTCTACAAAATGAAAAGAGCAACTCTGTGGGATAGGGAAAATGGGGCATCTTCTATAATCCCTCTTAGCCACAGTGAAATCACTTACAAGAGTAAAGACAGGCAACAGTTCTAACAACACATCGGGGAGCACATCAAATCTCATTGCCACCTATGGCGTCACAAAATACAAGCGGCATTTGGGTCTAATAAAACATATACATCTATTTGGAAAATTAACAACATACCGGTAGCCATATCTGGGGGATACTTTTGTTCACCTCTAGCCTGGAGTGCATAGAACTTGCTTTGCTTTGGAGCACTCACACTCGAACCAACTGGACCGGATGAAGGTTAGGGTTGAGACCTATGACGACTGTCTCCTTCATTGCTAGCAATGGTAGGACAATCCCTTATCTTGTGGTCCATCTTACCACAACCAAAACAAACATTGGACCCCGCTAGGCATTCACCTACATGCCTTCTATCAGACTTAACACATCCTGTAGGAGCTTGCTTGCCCTCTCTTCCTCTAGCCTTAAGTATTGGGCAATCTCTCATTTTGTGACCACTTCCACCACAACCATAGCAGCCCTATATGCCAGCTAGACACTTAACCTCATGCCTTTTTCTACACCTAGCACAAGTAAGAGGTAGGGATCTACTACCCTTCCCTTGATACTTAGGGTTAAATACCCTCTCTTTATTAAACCTTGGGGAAACCTTAGAAGAACTTTGCCGGCAGAACCTTTGTTGGAATCTAGGGTGGCCATAGCCATCAAACCTTCCTTGAGGGGAATTATTATCAAGCCTATACCTCTTTGTTCCTCTAGACCTCTCTTTAAGTTTCTGTTTTTCCATCCGTTGAGCATAATTCATAAGATGAGATATTTATATCTTGATCAAGCATAGCCATACAACATTCTTTTGCTACTAAGTCGGACACACCCGACACAAAATTACTCATTTTCGACTTCGGGTCGGCCACTATAGATGTGGCATATCTTGACAACCTAGTAAACATCCGAACATACTCCTCAACACTCATCCCACCTTGCCGAAGGTTAATAAACTCTAGTATCCTAGCCTCTCTCATATCCAAAGGGAAAAACCTATCAAGAAACTCACTTTTAAACCTTTCCCACTCTATGGGCCTGCTTCTACCGGCCTCACTTCTTTCAATTAGTTAAACCTCATCTGAGCAACATCTTTCAATTGGTAAGCGGCCAATTCCACCTTCTCTACCGGAGTCACTCCCACAAAGTCCAACATTTTAGAGAACTCATCTATAAACTCTTGAGGATCTTCCTCCATCTTTGACCCATAAAATTCCAGAGTTTCTATCTCAGCTTGAGTCAACAATTGAAAACCAAACCTAATCTTCTCTTTAGTCAATTGATCGGTCAAAGGATCAACCGGAACTTGAGGAGCTTGAGGAGGAGCTCCTGGATCAACATTCTCTCCCTCAATTCCATAAGTGAAAGCTCCTTGAGTAATCATGTCCTGTAGACCACCGGGTAGGGATTAAGAGAAAGACCTTATAGAGTTGAACTCTATCACACAACTTAAGATTAACGAAATAAGTGGAATTTCATAATCATCTTGTAGATTCTCATTAATAAATGTGCCATTTGATGTCTCAAGCTTGACATGAATATTGCACCGTACTTGCTTCTCGTGCCCTCAGCCAATCTACTCCCTTATTTGGCACTCATGAACAAGACTCTACTAGACGTGGCTTATAAGACATAATCTTAGAATCATTCTAAACCTTGTGCTCTGATTACCAAGTTTGCCATGACGCAGGGGTACCCCCTAGATGTAACATGGCGTATAGACCCCCGAAGGACTCCATACAATCCACTTATCATATCATAACATAAGCAATAGAAAAATAAAAGTAAAAATCCAGTTCAAGTCTAAAATTTTCATAAAAGAAAAGCGGAAGTCTAGAGTCTAAGTCTCAACATAGCCATCTATTACAATGTCTTGAATGAAAAAGGGACACAGCCTATACATCATAGTCTAAAAAGGAAATACAAGAAATGAAACTACAATGAGACATCATCCATCCTCGAACCATGAGGACTCACCAACAAGCTAGTAGAATAAGCAAATCCAAGCTTTAGCCACTACGGTGATAACCTTGAGAACCGGACCCTACACTTGGGAAAAATATAGGAAAAGTAGGCGTTAGTACAAAAATGCACTAAGTATGATAGCCATGAATAAAAACGTTTGAAAACATGATAAAGGGACATTTCTTTTGAATGTATGAAATTTACCAAGTTTAAAGATCATCATAAAAATAGTGGAAGAACATAAGTCATAAACATAGTCAATACATAGATCATCATAACATAAGAGAAACACTTCATAAATAACCTCAAAGCATACTTGTGCAATGCATGGATAAGACTCCATAAATCTCACCCATGCTAAGTAAACCTCCTTAGGCCATCATTCATGTTCATCATCTTTAAGACCTTGAAAACTCATATAAAAGCTTCTTGAGTAACCATAGTTCATAATTCATATTCTTATTTGTTGTTGTGGGAACTAGCCATAACCAACATGAGACCATGTGAGCTATACATGATCCCCCGATGTTACCCACACCGAGAAGGGGTTTTCTACTTTCCTAAGGTAGACCATACATTTAGCTTAGATGGATCCACTAGCTAATAACCTATGGTGGCACATAGTTTATGGGATAAAGAGATTGCTACTAGAAGCCCGGACTCAACTAGTGTAGAAGGTCTCCATCTCATGAGACGTACTTTTGGGAACCCAGACTCAATTAGTGTAAAATATTTCATCTCATATACAATATCCACTCGGTGCTAAGCATTAATTCCCATGGAGTACATATTAAGTCTTGACTTAAATTAATAATCATGGAAGGAATGTCTTGACACTTAATTCCACATCATTTATATAATAGCTCCTAGATTCAAATAGGTGAGAAAGCCTCTCAACCTTAGAATCATCATATTATGAGAAATATTTCACATCATATCATATTCATGCATAGGTGTGTATATGAGAACATCCTTTCAACAACACAACAATTGCATCATAATCATAGACACTTCACTCTCAAAGTATTCATAAAGCATATACCTAAGTCTCATAAACATACACAATTCTCATACTTTGCCCTTCAAGGATCAAAGATCATATTCAATCAACACATCTAGAATTCACTACATTAGACATGGATATAATCATAATTCAAATAATTCAATCACTACATGAATAATTCTATGACATTCTCCTTCCATCAATCAATACCCACATTACAAGATAATAATTGGGAAAATAGGGGGATTCCATGGATTCTTGGGGAATTCAACATAAAAACATAATAAATCATCAATCTATACATAATCTATCATAATTCCATCATTATAAACGAATTTGAATGGAATCCAGGAGTTGGGAATCAAACCCTAACTTTTGGGGATTTCTAGTCTTGAAATTGAGAGTTTGAAGGGACTCCACGGATGAATTCTATCAATGGATGAATAGATACCATACCTTATAAATGAATCCCAATGAATTTGAGTAGAAAACCTTTCTCCTTGAAACCCTAGCTCCAAGTTCGTTCTTTTTCTTCCTTGAGTTCTAGAGAGAGAATTTTTGGAGAGGATGAAGTGTTTGGGGAATTTAGAAATAATGAGTTGGATGATTTAGTTTAGGGGTCTAAAATCCTTATATAGGTTGTTTAAATTAGGCTAAAATGACACCACGTAATATTAATTAAAATTGAAAACCCCCAAACTACCCCTAGACTTAACCCCTAAAACAGTCCCTAGGTCACCACCCACGAGACCCCGAACATGGGGTATGGTCTAAACCCACGGACCATACAGGTTGGGCGTGGGTTGGTGACTGGAACTTTTTTCCTATCCACGGAGCCCCCACCTACTGGGCATGGACCCACCCACGAGGCGTGGGTCCTGCCGTGGTCCACTGATTTTGGGCAGTTTCCAGGGGTCCTCCTCAAGGGTCCATGGTTGGTCCTTGAGGGGTGGTACCTTGACGTTCTAACACGGAAACCTTTATTTTAAGTACGGGGATTTATATTCATGACTCTAACCCTCACGTTAAGCTCTAGTTTAGCCTACTAATTTTTGGGTTGTTACAATGTTTGAATGAGGAAGAAAAGGAGAAAATGATTTTCAAGACATACTTCATGAATGTAGAAGACACTAAGCCTAAATTTCCTTACCTTTACACTCACCCTCATTAGACCCCTTAAAAAGACCTTTTTGATCTTGAGTGAGTTAAACGAATGTTGATTGGAAAATAAGGGCAATCTTGTGGGTGGAGTCATGTATGTGTTCATCGTTATGAGTATGAGAGTTGTATGTGATTTCAAAACTTTAAATTGTTGAGAAATTTTGTGTGAATATGGAATCATCTTTGTTGTGAGGGAATTTTAATACTTTGTTGAGCTTTAACTTGCATTTGAAGCAAGCATTGTGAGCTTCAGTACACTTGATGATGGTAAGACACAATTTGAAACTTGAAGTGCAAAATTGATCATTGTATGAGTAATTTGAACCTTGTTGTGTGCATTTATTTTGAATCTTATGCAGAACTGTTTGTAGATATCCTCGTTGAACTGATTGATCTTGAGTTTTACTTGAGGATAAGCAAAAGTTTAATTTAAGGGTGTTGATGAGTACGAGATTTTGACTCATTTGGGCTTTGTTTTGATAGCATAAGTGTACTCAAATGCTTAATTTATTCTCTAAACTGATGTTAAAGTGTTGATTTGTAGATAATACGGCTAAGGAGCAATACAAGGACATGACCAGACAAAAAGGAACTAAAAGGCTAAAGAAGTGAAGAACAAGTGATCCTGGTGATCACCAAGAGCACTCGGCGCAACGCCGAGTGGCTCTTTAGCTCACCCAAAGTTCCAGCATTCCAACCCTACGGAAGAACAAAGTTGGTGACAAAAATGGGCAATCGGCGAATCGATGATCGACTCCGCGATGGCAACTCTGATCGCCCAAAGTTACAGGACCTGAAATGCTGAGGACCAATGCAAAATGGACATGGAAAATAGCAAACTGCAGATCTCCGAACCACTCGGCGAGGCACGACTTATACCGCCGAGTGGACTTTCAGGCCAAAATGCAGGCTACTATAAATTAGATTTTAAAAGGAATTTTCAGGAGTTCCTCGAGTGCTCTCCAGTTCAAAAAGTTCCCATTTAGTTTTTGATCCCTTAGTTCTAGTTAGAGAGTTTTTCTTCTAGTTTTTGAATTCTTATTAAATACTTTGAGGATTTGTAAGTGGGTCGTTGAATTTAACCCTTGGACAACATTGTAAAGGCTTGGAGACTATTACCTAGCCGATGGCAAATCAACTTGGTAATTATTTTTACCTTTTTATGATGTTTAGCTAAAACCCCAAATTTCTTATGGGTATTGTTATTTACTGATATTAATGCTTAATTGAAGTGGGTTTAATTAATAGTTGTGTTAAAATCTATAAATTGTAGTTGCAAATGCAATTCTAGTATAGAGTTATGGGCTTTCTTGAGAGGGATGTTTCACAACCAAAGCTTTCGACTAATGATTGTAGTTATTGGGTTGATATGGGTTTTACTCGAAAGAGTAAATTCTAAATCTGATTCTACCCATCTAGCTCGAGAGAGTTGATGAATTAAGGTGTGGGTTGTTCTTATTTGCTAAGCTTGTTGATGTTCGAAAGAAATCACTTGAATCGTAGTGGTTGTTCGAGAGAAAACTGTTGCACTTATAGCCTAGCCTACCCATTGATATTTAGCTATTTGTCAGTAATTTCAATTACCCATATAGTGAAATTCGCCTATACTCGATCAAATCCCGAGAATTCATCTCTATATTGTTACTTTCCTCGTATTTGATTCTGTTGTAGCTGCTAATTGACAATCCAAAACCCCCCCATCTGACATTTGATGTCACCTCCCTTGGATTTATTTGCTTTTTTTTCGATAAATTCCATTCCTATAACCGATTAGACCACTTTATACTTCATAACTGAATATTAGACACGTACCTCTCCCTGTGGGTTCGACCCCAACTCTTTATTGGGTTTTCTACTGAATAACGATCATTTGAACCTAGAATCGGATGAGGTGTATTTGAAAAGTTAATCAATCTTTCATTTCATGTTTGGACGATTGTATGGGCTGTGTCCCAAGATTTCATTCATGTTGGTTAGATGGTTTGAGACAATTTTATTAGACTTCCGCTTCATTTTATAAAGACTTCGATTGTATTGAAATGTTTTAAATTTCTGCTCATTTCTATAACTTTATGTTATGATATGCTAAGTGGCTTGTATGTGGACTCTCGGGGTCCTGTACGCCTTGTTAGATCTAGGAGGTACCCCTGGCTCGTGACATGGGAAGACTTGAATATGAACTTTATAGTAAGGTTGCCATGTACTTGGCGACAATATGATTCGATTTGGGTCATAGTAGACCAAATGACAATATCTGCCCATTTCATTCCCGTCAAGGTTTCTTATGCGGCGGAAGACTATGCTATGTTCTATTTGAGGGAAATGGTAAGGTTGCATGGTGTGCTCTTGTCTAGTATCTCCGATAGAGGTACTCAGTTTACTTCTCAGTGTTGGAAGTCATTCCAAAATGTTCTTGGCACTAAAGTGAGTCTTGGCGTGGCTTTTCATCCCCAAAACGATGGGCAAGCGGAGCGCACGATCCAAACTTTAGATGATATGTTGAGAGCATGTGTGACCGATTTCAAGGGATATTGGTATGATCACTTGCCATTGATAGAGTTCGCTTATAATAATAGCTACCATTCTAGTATTGGTATGACCCCCTTTGAAGCTCTTTATGGTAGGAGGTGTCGATCTCCTATAGGGTGGTTTGAAGTGGGTGAAGTTTCCTTGATAGGACCCGAGTTAGTTCGAGAGGCTATGGAGAAAGTCCGGCTTATTAGGGAGAGGTTGAAAACAACCCAAAGCCGACAAAAGTCCTATGCCGAAGTTACAAAAAGAGACCTTGAATTTGAGGTTATTGATTGGGTCTACTTGAAAATCTCACCCATGAAGGGTGTGATGAGATTTGGAAAGAAAGGAAAGCTTAGTCCCTAATACATAGGCTAGTATCAGATTTACAGACGTGTTGGTAAGTTTGCTTATGAACTTGATTTGCTGAACGATTTTACAACGGTGCATCCGATTTCCCATGTCTCTATGCTTAGGAAGTGTGTTGGAGATCTGACATCCATAATTCCCCTAGAAGGGTTGGGGTTGATGAAAGCCTCTCTTATGAAGAGGTACCAGTTGAGATCCTAGACCGGCAAGTTAAAAAATTGAGAAACAAGGAAGTCGCTACCATGAAGGTATTATGGAGGAATCATTTTGTTGAAGTTGCTACTTGGGAGGCCGAGGCCGATATGAAGTCCCGATATCCTGAACTTTTTCCTTCTACTCTAGCTAGAGGTAATGAGTTTCCGTGTGAATTACTCCTTGTTTGAAGTCATGTGTGTTTAGATGTTATCATGATTTCCTTATGTTATGCATGTTCATGAAAACTTATGTTTTGAAAGAAAATCAGTTTATATAATTGATTTTCCTCATGTTGTAGTGCATTGAGTATCAGTTCCCTATAGACTTCATGAGATGAATTGATGAACATGTTTTAGCTATGCTTTTAAGAATGAATTGCATACGAGCTCCATGAGATTGCGCAGAGCGTACTTTTAGCTTGGAGAAGGTAGTTCCTCCTTGAACATGAGAAATGTTGAAATTTCATGCATGTTGGGTTGCTAGATGTAGTTCCTACTTTCTTATGATGCATTCGAGTATCTTGAGCTTGGAGTTGATGTTTCCTCCTTATTTATGTGTGTTGCATGAGTCATGGGCTGATAGAGTAGTTTCACCCCTCGTATGATGTTTTGAGAACGTCCTAGCTTGGAGTCGATAGTTCCTCCTTCGTTTTATTCATTGCATTGTAGGTTGGGTTGTTAGTTCCTCTCCTACTCTTTTAGAACTAGTTAGAATCTCTTTCAAGGACGACTGGTCCCAATGGGTATATAATGTAACAACCCAGATTCGAAAGAGGACAACCTAGCTAGCGAATTGTCAGAGATTATAGGTGCAGCCACGAAGGCCAACCACGGCCCGTGGATAGAACCACGGATCCTGGGCGTGGTCCGTGGACTGGGTACCCAGGTCTGTCGAGAGGTTCAGGAACCACAGCCTGACCAACGGACCGTCGGTCAGACTACGGACCGTGATCTAGGGTCTATGGCTAAAGACCCCAAAAGTTGGGTTACTGACCACCAATGATGGCCATGCAGTAAGGTCCGTCGTCCTGACCATGGTCTGTCAATGGGGTCTCGTGGGTCGTGGGCCATCAAGTTTATTTAAAGGCACATGGGTCTTTTTTGGGTTTAATTAAATCAAAGTGAGGTCTTTTTACCTAGGCCTAGGACCCCAATATAAGTCAATTTAACCCCAAAACTCATAATTCAAGTCATTATTTCCAAAACCCAAAAGAAATCCCAAAGTCTTCCTCTCAAATATTTCTCTCTCTAGAACTTGAAAAGGAAGAAAGAGTTTGAGCTAGGATCAAGGTCAAGTCTCAATTCCTCAAGCATTTGTGGGCTTTGTAATCAAGGTATGATGGTTTTTCATCCATGGATTCCTTCCATCCATGGAGTCCCTAAGTTTTCCCCAATTGAGAAGATGAAATCCTCAATTTGAGTTAAAGTTTCTTCCAATGTTGTCGGTATTGATGATTGTTGATCCAATTGAGTGCATTATGATTATTTATAATTGAATTGATAGAAATACATGTTTTTAGGATTAATTTACATGTACCCATGCCTAACCCATGTCTAGAAAGATGAAATTGATGTAAATGGATTTTATTCCATGAAAGGGGAATTTGTGAGTTTAGATGTATTCAATCTAGAATTGATGAGATACATTGGAATGAAGGTTATATGATGAATCATGATTAGATTGATTTGAGATTGAAGCTTATGATATGATTAGGATGTGAATTTCTTGAGATTGAACTTATAGAATGACTATGATATATAGGGCTTTGAGAGTAAAGCGTATGTCGTCAATTGTTGACTATTGATGTAATTGTTGTGGAAGGAATAGTTCCCACATAGATTGCTTATGATTATGCATGTGAAAGGTTTTCTCAAATTGAATGATTCTAGGTTGAAAGGATTGCTCACCTAAAATGAATCTATGCTAATGACTAAGATACTGATGAGGCTAGAGGCGATTACCCATGACCTCCCAATGAGATGGATATGAGGCGATTACCCATATTCTATGAAGTAGGATAAGAGGTGATTACCCTAATTCCTTAAAGTTGAACAAGAGGCCAATCCCCACGTTCTTAAGATATGATTAGATAAGAGGTGAATACCCATGATCCTTATAGAATTACAAGAGGCGAATACTCATGCCACATGTTAAGTTGGAGAAGAGGCGAGTACCCATGATCCATGTGTAAAGTTGGAATAGAGGTGAGTACCCATGATCCGTATGTTAAAAAGGACCAGAGGCGACTACCAATGTTCCTTTGTACTAAGGAAAAGACGGGATTCCCCATGTCTATAAAAGATAAGCTAGACTATGTATGATGAATGATAAGCTTGGGATTTTTCTTGAGTTGCCTTCCATGATATGCTTGACTAGAGGTGGATGACCCATGTCTTGATTAAGCATAAGTTGAGGTTACTTCAAGAAGTACTACTCCTATGTTATGATCATTTATGTGCAACGATTATGCCTTATGACTTATGTTGTTATCTCTTATGCTTATGTTGATGTTTATGTTTTTCATCATATTTAGTACATGTTTGTACTAACGCATACTCTTGCCTACATTTCTTATCCAAATGTAGGGTCCGGCAATATCAACTCTCATCCCCGTGGCTAGGATCATAGTAGAGCAAGACTTGAAGATTGGTGAGTCCTCACAGTATTTGAGGATATGGCCACCATTTCTCTTATGTTCTTTCATTTTATGTTTTGAATACTATTGTATGGGATGTGTCCCAAGATATTCATGTTTTAGACAAAGTTTATTAGACTTCCTCTTTGTTTATAAAAGACTTTGATATTGTTAAAAGAGTTATAAATTCTTGCTCATTTCTATCATTTTATGTTATGAAAGCTAAGTGGCTTATATGAGGCCTCACAGGGTCTTGTATGTAATGTTACGTGTAGGGGGTACCCCTGGGTCGTGACAAATAGTGAGGTTGTCCATCGTCACACTATAGCCTTTGAACAGCCCCTCACATGTTACCACTCTCTCTCACTCTCTCTCTCTCAAATGGCTTAAGGCCTTTTCCATGACCCTATAAATGATATTGGCCATGTCCGTCTCGAACCGTATGGCTCTATCATCTGCCGATCGGGAAAGGATTCTTAGCTTATAAAACTTGGCCTAAGTCATGGGGGGAAGGGTTATAGGAGTCGGGGAAGGTCTCACAAAAGTAGCAACAAAAGATATAGGAGTAGTAGAGGCAACCGTAGAAGAAGGTACAACAGAAGAAGTAGAAGTACCTACTTGCTCCATAAAAGGAGCTGGTGTTCTAGCCTTAGCTGCTAGTGTAGTGGCATCAACCACAGTGATCATGTCGGGTGGTGGTGGCTTCGTCAGAACCATATCATCTTAGAAGTTGATATCACTTGAGGAGGCTGGGGTGATCCTCACATATGTGGATGCTTGAAATGGAACTCCTGCCTTCTCGCACAACTGCATAATCAGTACTAGAAATAGGAAAGAGGTCTACTCCATCCTAGCCCACATCAATATCTCAGCGAATATCATTGCACCCACATTAATGTTCTCCATGTCATTGATTATACTCACCAAAATTGCCTTGGGATGGCGAAGGATCGACTCATTTTGCAAGGGCGTTATATTATTGCTGATGAGTCCAAACCAATATCATGCTACCACATTCAAATCCTTCTTTTCAATCCGGGCACCATCATCCATCCTATGGGGAGAAAAAGAAATAATCACGGGAACAACCACCCTTTCAAAGAGTCCAAGTCATATCAATCTATTTGAATTGACGGTACCCTTATTGCATTGGTAATTACCTCAAAATTGCACTTTACTTTCTTAACGCAAACTTCCACTTCTTCAAGCGGCTTCCAAACTGTACCTTTTTGCTTTTTTGGGAGGACCTGAACATAGGTAGTGTAGAACTCTCGCACCCAAGAAGGAATATAGGGATTTCTTGTCTTTGTGAACACCTCAAAATTTTGGAATTTGAAGGTTTCCCTGATAGTTGGGTAGTCCCTCATGAGTCCATCGGTAGAGAGACATCTCTTCTCTAGAATAGTTCTCTCCAGAAGCATTGAGCCTATTGAGGGCCCTTTGAACAATAACTGAGAGGACTCTATAAGTAGGTTCTTTTGCATAGGAGGGTTACAGCAGTTTGGACTGGATTTCTTTCCTTTTCCTCATCACCCCTTTCTTGGGTTGTACTCTCTCTTGATGCTTGTGGAGTGGTGGATTACTGGCAATGAGGATCCCTAGAAGACTCATTTATGGAAATGCACTTGTATCTCAATATAGGAGGAAGAGGGAAGTCTGTGCCAAACTCAGTGTCGCATGTTACTATTTTCTTCCCTTTTTTTCATGCCATGATCTGCAAAGCAAACATCGAAACATAGGATTTGTGAAGAAGGTTTGTTGAAATCAAACTCATTTTAAATCAAATTTAAAAAACTATCCTGAGGCTCACCTAACGGTATGGTGATTCACCAACAGGATCAACGAGCTCTGGTGAGCTCAACGAATAAGACAGTGAAAAAAATCTTAGGAATCAAGAGGCGGAGTCAAGTCCAACTCGGTGATTCACGGAGTTGGTTTCTGTGGGCTAAGACAAGTACGGCGTAAATGACAGTGGAAATTGTAAAGAAATAGGCATCAAAGGCGATGTCTAGTCCTACTCGGCGATTCACAGAGTAGCATCGGCGGACTAAGACAACCCCACAAAATGGGACAGTACCCAAGGTCTTATATATCTATATATATATATATATGTATATATTAAATAATGCAACTAGGGTGTATTCAACGATTCTCCTAAAATCTTTGGCGAGTTAAGACAAGACCACCAAACATGAAGTATTCAGCCTAGTGCTTAATATTTTACATCTTACCCAATATATACAACAAATACAAGCTACGCCAGATAAGTAAACCCACCTATTTTCTTATCTACGCATGGGTACTCAGACTTCCCTAGATTGTACTATGTATTGCTCAAATTAACTGTAACACCCCAAAAACTAGCAGACTAAACTAGAGCTAAATATGAGGGTTAGAGTCAAGAAGGGAGGGCAACTGCCAAGGGAGTGGGCTATGGCAGCCTACCTTGGTGTAGACACTACCGCACCTACCACGCCCATCACCACTGCCCGTGGTCAAGACCACGACCCTTGGTGTGGCTCATGGTGGGCTAGGCAGTAGCCTCCCCAAAGCTGCCAAAAATTAGCCTCTCTTCAAGAGCCACTCCATGGCTCTTGGTGAAGTCCACGGCTCGTGGGAATGCTCTTGGAGGGCAGTTAGGTGTGTGAGGGTGGAGAGGATGTGGCTTAGCCACTGCCTCAAGGCCCACGAGAGGGACCACGGTTCATCGAGCCCTCCATGAAGATGCCTTAGGCTTGTAGGGCTAAAGGCACTTTTGCCAAGCCACTGCCTCAAGGTCCACGAAGGGGACCACGGCTCGTGGGACCCCATGTGGTTCCTGGGCAGCTCACTAAAATTTGAGGGCTAAATGGTTTTTTCCGGTTTTAATCCAACTTAAGAGAGGTCGTTTTGCGTAAGTCTAGGGTCACTATATATGTAACACCCCGAAAACTAGTAGGCTAAACTAGAGCTCGACGTTAGGGTTAGAGTTTTAAACGTATCTCCCCGTACCTAAAAATATAGGGTTTCGTGTTAGAAGGTCAAGGTATGACCCCCAAGGACCAACCATGGGTTCTTGAGGAGGACACCAATAATGTGCCTGTGCAGTGACTTACGAGGGCAACCCACTCCCCGTAGGTCCACCCATGACCCGTGGGCGAGGGGTCATGGATCAAGCCCCCAGAAACCAATCACAGTAACTCAACCCACGTTCATTAACACGGGCCATGGGTCCACCCACGGTTCGTCAGTGGTGGGTCGTGGGTGAGGCCTGAAACTGCCTTTTGGCAGTTAAGTGTAGGGGCATTTTGGGGTTTTCCATTTTTAATTAATATTAAGTGACATCATTTTATACTAAATTAGACTAACTATATAAGTTTTTTAAGTCACCAAATTAAGTCATCTTTTTCATATTACCAAATCCCAAAAGAAAGACCCAAACCCTCTCAAAAAAATCTCTCTCTAGAACTTCAAGGAAGAAGAAGAAGAAAGTGGATACTAGGGTTGAAGAAGCAAGCTTTTCTACTCAAAATCATTTGGATTCTGAGCCAAGGTATGGTATCTCTTCATCCATGGATCAAATTCATCCACAGAACCCCTTCAAAAACCCAAATTTCAAAGATATAATTCCCAAAAGTTAGGGTTTGACTTCAATCTCATGGATTCCTTTAAAATTCATTTTTAATGATTGAATTATGTTTTATTCTGGATATATTGATGATTTTATATGGTTTTATGTTGAATTCCCCAAGAATCCATGAATTCCTCTATTTTCCCAATATGGATCTCAAAGTGTGGGTGTTCATTGATGCAAGTAGAATATGATAGAATTATGCATGTAATAATTAAACTACTTGAATTATGTTTTCATCCATGTCTAATATAGTAATTCTATATGTGTTAATGGAATATGATCTATGATCCTTGAATTGCAAAGTGTGTGAATTATGCATGATTATGAGATTTATGTATATGCTTTAAGAACACTTTGAGAGTAAAGTGAATATGATTATGATATAGTTGTGGTTGTGTTGGAAGGTTATCCTCATATACTCACTTATGTATGATTATGATATGATGTGAAAGGTTTTCTCACACTATGATGATTCTAAGGTTGAAAGGCTATTCTCACCTATTGAATCTATGAGCTATCTTATGAATTATGTTGGATTGAGTGTTAAGGCATTCTTCCTTAAATATGAACTTAAGTCAAGAATTAATATGAACTCAATGGGAATTATGCTTAGCACCGAGTGGATATGAATATGAGATGGAAGCTTTTACGCTAGTTGAGTCCGGCTTTCCAAATGGCTTCCTTCTACGCTAGTTGATTTTAGGTTCCCAAAAGTATGTATCTCATGAGATGGAAACCTTCTACAACAGTTGAGTTTGGGTTTCTAATAGCGATCTCTTTATCCCATAACTATGTGCCCTCATAGGTCTTTAGCTAGTGGATCCATCTAAAAGCTAACAAACCATAGTCTAACCTTAGGCAAGTAGGACAACCCTTTTCGGTGTGGGTAACACCGGATTCCATGTTTAGCTTACATGGGCTATGTTGGTTAAGGTTTAATCCCACTATGACAAGATATGAACAAGAACATGAATTATGAACTATGGTTACTCAAGAAGCTTTACTTAGCATGGGTGGGATTATGGGATCTTGTTCATGCATCGCACAAGTATGCTTTAAGGGTAGTTATGGTATGCTTCTACTATGTTATGATGATCTATATGTTGACTATGCTTATGACTCATGCTTTTATACTAATCTTCATGATGATCCTTAAACTTGGAAAAGTGCATGCTTTTCAACTAAAATGTCCTTTTTAGCATGTTTTCATAATTTTATGCATGGCTATCATACTTAGTACATTTTTGTACTAACCCATATTTTCCTACATTTTCCAAAGTGTAGGGTCCGGTGTTTGAGGTGATCTTCATTTTGTTCAAGATTGGATTCCACTATTCTCCTTGCTTGTGGTGAGTCCTCATGGTTTGAGGACGGATGATATCTTTTTAGTTCCTTTTTCTTGTGTTTGACTTTTGTATTATGTTGCAAGGGTTGTGACCCTATTTAATTCGACTATTATAATAGATGGTTAATTGAGACGAGTCTAGACTTCCGCTTTCCTTTATGAAAACTTTGGATTTGAAAATGAATTTTACTCTTTATTGTTCTTTACTTATGTTATGATATGCTACATGGATTACATGGCGACTTTCGGGCTTGTATGTGCCTTGTTACATCTAGGGGTACCCCTGGTTCATGACAAACTTGGTATTAGAACACAAGGTTTAGAATGATTCTAGGATGATGTCTCATAAGCCACGTCTAGTAGATTCTTGTTTATGAGTGTGAAGCGCACCACATTTATGAATGACAGGCTACAAGATGACTAGGAAATTATAGTTCTTTCACTACTCTTAAGTCGTGCCATAGAGTTTAGCTCTATCAAGTCCCTCTCCTAATCCTTCTCTTGTGTCTTCAGGATTTGAATACACGAAGGGCTAATGCAAGAAGAATAGAGGGTGACAATGTGAATCAAAGAGCTCCTTCTCAAGAAAATTAAGCTTCGGTTGAACCCGTGGTTGAGAATGTGACTAAGACAGAGTTTAGGTCTACTATCCAAATGTTGGCCCAAGCCATGACGGCTCAAGCTCAAGTCGTGACAACTCAAGCTTAAGCCGTGACAACTCATGCCCAAGCCATGACATCCCAAGCTAACAGACAGATTGTAGCTCCGGTAAACCCTAATATGAATTCCGCAACTTCTAGAGTGAGGGATTTTGCTAGAATGAACCACCCCGAGTTTCATCCCTCCAAAGTGGGAGAGGATCCTCAAGAATTTATGGAAGAGGTTTAAAAAATACTTGATATCATGGGGGTGACTTCGGTTGAGAAAGCGGAGTTAGCCGCTTACCAATTGAAGAGTGTTTGTCAACTATGGTATACTCAATGGAAGAATGGTGGGCCAGTAGGAGAGGGTCCCATAGAATGGGAAGCATTTAAATTGGCATTTCTTGATAGGTTCTTTCCCTAAGAGTTGAGGGAATCTAAGGTGGAAGTGTTCATTATCTTTCGTCAAAGAGGTATGAGTGTTCAAGAGTATTCTGTAAACTTTACTCAATTGTCCAAGTATGCTTCGGCTTTGGTGGCGGATTCTAGGAACATGATGAGTAGGTATTTGACGGGTGTGTCCCGATTGGTAAGAAAAGAATGTCGTTCGACAATGCTCCATTATAATATGGATATCTCATGTCTTATGGTGTATGCTCAACGAATGGAGGATGAGAAACTCCAAGACAAGAATAGGGAAGTGAAAAGAGCAAGGACGGATGATGGGAGCTTCTCCAATGCTAGATCTGATGGCCAAGGTCGACCAAGGTTTAGACAAAGGTTATTTAACCAAGGCTTCTCTAGTGCTCCAATGGTCAACAAAGAGAGGGTTTCCAACTCTGAGCCTCAAGGAAGCAATGGTTGTGGATCTTCTATGTCTAAGACTACATGTGCTAAGTGCGGTAAGAAACATGATGGTAAGTGCCTATTTGGCACAGATGGTTGCTATGGTTGTGGGAAGAGTGGTCATAGGGAGAGATATTGTCCAATGCTTAAGGTCCAATGAAGAGAGGGTAAGCAAGTTCCTCCTAGCGGTTCAAACTCTGATGCTCCCAAGAAAAACCGTTTTTATGCTCTTCATTCCTGAGGTGACCAACAGAGCTCCCCGGATGTGGTGACCTGTATGTTAAAAGTATTTTCTATTGATCAATATGCCTTGTTAGATCCCGGTACTACCTTGTCCTTTGTAACACCATATGTGGACATGAAGTTTGATATACTCCTCGAAGTGTTATTAGAACCTTTTTTGGTTTCTACCCCGGTTGGTGATTCTGTGGTGGCTAAGAGGGTTTATAGAAGATGTCCCATTTCCTTCTGCTGGATACGCAACCTATATCTATGCCTCCTTATAGAATGGCTCCAGTGGAGTTAAAGGAGTTGAAAGAGCAACTAAAGGATTTGCTAGACAAGGGTTTTATTCAACCGAGTATCTCTCCATGGAGTGTTCCGGTGTTGTTTGTTAGGAAGAAGGTTGGGTCCCTTAGAATGTGCATTGATTATCGTCAATTGAATAAAGTGACCATCAAGAAAAAATATCCTCTTCCGAGAATTTATGACTTGTTTGACCAACTTCAAGGGGCTAGTTATTTCTCTAAGATTGATCTTTGTTTGGGTTATCACCAATTGAGGGTGAGAGAGGTTGATATTCCCAAGACAGCTTTCTGAACAAGATATAGTCACTATGAGTTCTTAGTAATGTCCTTTGGTTTGACTAACGCTCCAGCGGCATTGCTGGACTTAATGAAAAGAGTATTCCGACAATATCTCGACATTTTTGTGATAGTGTTTATCGATGATATTTTTATCTATTCAAGGAGTGAGAATGAGCATGATGACCATTTGAGGGTTGTATTGCAATTTCTTAAGGATCATCAACTTTTTGCAAAGTTAGCAAGTGTGAGTTTTGGATAAGGTCTGTAGCATTTCTTTGTCATAGTGAGTCAAGTAAGGGTATTGAGGTAGATCCTAAGAAGACGGATGCGGTCAAGAGTTGGCCTAGACCTGTATCTCCTTCCAACATTAGAAGCTTTTTGGGTTTGGCCGGTTACTATACGAGGTTTGTTGAGGTGTTTTCCTCCATTGCTTCTCCGTTGATAGCTTTGAATCAAAAGAAGGCTAAGTTTGAGTGGTCGGAAGCTTGTGAGAAAAGTTTCCAAGAATTGAAAGATAGACTTACTTCCGCCCCGGTGTTGACTTTACCGGAGGGTACGGATGGTTTTGTGGTGTATTGTGATGTCTCTAGAGTTGGGTTGGGATATGTGCTTATGCAAAATGGTAAGGTGATTTCCTATGCTTCAAGGCAACTTAAAGTCCATGAGAAGAATTATCCGACCCATAACCTTGAGTTAGCGGCGCTTGTTTTTGCCTTAAAAATATGGAGGCATTATCTATATAGGATGCATGTTGATGTTTTCACCGATCACAAGAGCTTACAATATGTATTTAGTCAAAAGGACTTGAATCTTCACCAAAGGAGGTGGTTAGAATTATTGAAGGACTATGACATGAGTGTCCTTTATCACCCCAGCTAACCTAATGTTGTAGCAGATGCACTTAGTAGATTGTTCATGGGTAGTGTTGCTAAAGTACAAGATGGAAAGACAGAATTGGTTCGTGATGTGCATAGGTTGGCCCTGTTAGGTGTTCAACTAGTGGATTCAACTAAGGGTGGTGTCATGGTCCATAATGGTTCTGAATCGTCCTTTGTAATGGATGTGAAGTCTAAACAAGGCCTTGATACTATATTAGTTGAGTTGAAAGAGTTGGTACTCAAGAAGTCTGTTGAGGCTTTCTCCCAAGGGGGAGATGGAGTGCTTAGGTACCAAGGTCGATTATGTGTTCTGGATGTTGATGGTCTGAGGGAGCAAATTTTAGAGGAAGCTCATAGTTCTCAGTAGTCTATTCATCCGGGAGCCACCAAGATGTACTGTGATCTACGGGAAGTCTATTGGTGGAATGGTATGAAGAGAGATATTGCGGAATTTGTAGCCAAATGTCTGAATTGTCAACAAGTTAAGGCCGAGCATCAAATGCCGGGAGGTTTAGCCCAAGATATAGATATCCCCACTTGGAAGTGGGAAGAGATCAATATGGATTTTATTGTGGGTTTGCCTCGCACCCGAAGGCAACATGATTCTATTTGGGTCATTATAGATCGGATGACAAAATCAGCCCACTTCATTACCGTCAAGGTTTCTTTTTCGGCGGAAGACTATGCCAAGTCGTATATAAGAGAGATAGTGAAGTTGCATGAGGTTCCCTTGTCTATTATTTCGGATAGGGGTACTAAATTTACTTCACACTTTTAGAAGTCATTCCAAAAAGGGCTTGGTACTAAGGTTAAGCTTAGCACGGCTTTCCATCCCCAAACCGATGGACAAGTTGAGCGTACCATCCAAACATTGGAAGATATGTTATGAGCATATGTTATAGACTTCAAGGGTAATTGGTATGACCACTTGCCATTAATAGAATTTGCCTACAATAATTGTTATCACTCAAGTATCGGTATGGCTCTTTTTGAAGCTTTGAATGGTAAGAGATGTAGGTCTGTGGTTTTTTGTTTGAGGTAGGTGAAATTGCTCTAATTGGTCCCGGACTAGTCTATGAGGCCATTGAGAAATTCCGACTCATTAGAGAAAGGTTGAGGACAGCCCAAAGTTGGCAAATGTCTTATGCCGATATTAGAAGAAGGGATCTAGAATTTGAAGTTAATGATTGGGTCTATCTAAAAATCTCACCTATAAAAGGTGTGATGACGTTTGGAAAGAAGGGAAATCTTATTTCCCGGTATGTGGGCCCATAGGAAACTTTGAAGAGTATTGGGAAAGTTGCATATGAGTTAGATTTGCCAAATGAGTTGGCTCCGATTCATCCGATGTTTCATGTATCCATGCTTAAGAAGTGTATTGGAGATCCGGCATCCATTATTCCCCTAGAAGGGTTAGGAGTTGACGAAAGTCTCTCATATGAGGAAGTCCCGATAGAGATCCTAGACCGACAAGTTAAAAGGTTGAGAAATAAGGAAATAGCTTTCGTGAAGGTTTTATGGAGAAATCATCTAGTTCAGGGTGCTACTTGGGAGGCCGAGGCCGATATTAAGTCCCGATACCGTCATCTCTTTCCTTCTACTCCGACTCAAGCTTGAGGTAAGTATTTCCCTTTGAGTGTAGTGTTTTGGGAGTCATGTGAGTATATGTGTTTATCCATGATTTCCTTATGTTATGCATGTTCTTGATGAAATTCATGTTTTGTAAGAAAATGATTTTTCATGATTGATCTGTTCCACATGTTGTTATGCATTTAGTATGAGTTTCCTATTTGACTTCATGAGATGAGTTGATGAACATGCTTTATTATGCTTTTGAGGAAATTGCATATTGGCTCCATGATATTGTGTTGAGCGTGGTTTTAGTTGGAGAAGGTAGTTCCTCCTATGAATATGTGAAATGTTGCATTTTCGTGCATAATGGGTTGTCAGATGTAGTTCCTACTTCCTTATGTTGCATTGATTATGGTTGAGATGGAGTTGAAGTTTCCTCCTTTGAATTGTTCCTTATCTGGATGTTTCATGCATTTTGGGCTACTAGTTTTGAGTCTTTAAATCCGTAAGGTGTCTAGATCGTCATTCGAGGACGAATGTTCCCAAGGGGGAGATAATGTAACACCCCGGAAACTAGTAGGCTAAACTAGAGTTTGACGTTAGGGTTAGAGTCTTAAACGTACCTCCCCGTACCTAAAAATATAGGGTTTCATGTTAGAACGTCAAGGTATGAACCCCCAAGGACCAACCATGGGTCCTTGAAGAGGACACCAAAAATATAGCTGGGCAGTGACCCACGAGGGCAACCGACACCCCGTAGGTCCACCCACACCCCGTGGGTGAGGGGTCGTGGGTCAAGCCCCCCAAAACCAATCACAGCTCCTCAACCCACGTTCACCAGCATGGGCCGTGGGTCCACCCACGGTCCGTCAATGGTGGGTTGTGGGCGAGGTCTGAAACTGCCTTTTGGCAGTTAACTAGGGTTGAAGAAGCAAGCTTTCCTGCTCAAATTCTTTGGGATTCTTAGCCAAGGTATGGTAGCTCTTCATCCATGGATAGAATTCATCCATGGAGCCCCTTCAAAACCCCCAATTTCAAAGATAGAAATCCCAAAAGTTAGGGATTGACTTCAATCTCATGGATTTCTTTCAAATTTATTTTTAATGATTGAGTTATGTTTTATTATGGATATATTGATGATTTTATATGGTTTTATGTTGAATTCCCCAAGAATCCATGAATTTCCCTATTTTTCCAATTTGGATCTCAAAGTGTGGGTGTTCATTGATGCAAGTAGAATATGATATAACTATGCATGTAATAATTGAACTACTTGAATTATGTTATCATCCGTGTCTAATGTAGTAATTCTAGATGTGTTGATGGAATATGATCTATGATCCTTGAATTGCAAAGTGTGTGAATTATGCATGATTATGAGATTTATGTATATGCTTTAAGAATACTTTGAGAGTGAAGTGAATATGATTATGATCTAGTTGTGGTTGTGTTGGAAGGTTATCCTCATATACTCACATATGTATGATTATGATATGATGTGAAAGGTTTTCTCACACTATGATGATTCTAAGCTTGAAAGGCTATTCTCACCTATTGAATCTATGAGCTATCTTATGAATTATGTTGGATTGAGTGTTAAGGCATTCTTCCTTAAATATGAACTTAAGTCAAGACTTAATATGAACTCAATGAGAATTATGCTTAGCACCGAGTGGATATGAAAATGAGATGGAAGCTTTTACGCTAGTTGAGTTCGGCTTTCAAAATGGGTTCCTTCTACACTAGTTGAGTCTGGGTTTCCAAAAGTATGTATCTCATGAGATGGAAACCTTCTACCACAGTTGAGTCCGGGTTTCCAGTAGTATTCTCCTTATCCCATAACTATGTGCCCCCATAGGTCTATAGCTAGTGGATCCACCTAAAAGCTAACAAACCATGGTCTTACCTTAGGCAAGTAGGACAACCCTCTTCGGTGTGGGTAACACCGGATTTCATGTTTTGCTCACATGGTCTATGTCGGTTAAGGCTTATTCCGACTATGAAAAGATATGAACAAAAACATGAATTATGAACTATGGTTACTCAAGAAGCTTTACCTAGCATGGGTGGGATTATGGGATCTTGTTCATGCATTGCACAAGTATGCTTTAAGGGTAGTTATGGTATGCTTCTACTATGTTATGATGATCTATATGTTGACTATGCTTATGACTCATGCTTTTATACTAATCTTCATGATGATCCTTAAACTTGGAAAAGTGCAAGCTTTTTAGCTAAAATGTCCTTTTTAGCATGTTTTCATGATTTTATGAATGGCTATCATACTTAGTGCATTTTTGTACTAACCCATATTTTCCTACATTTTCCAAAGTGTAGGGTCTGGTGTTTGAGGTGATCTTCATTTGGTTCAAGCTTGGATTCGACTATTATCCTTGCTTGTGGTGAGTCCTCATGGTTCAAGGACGGATGATATCTTTGTAGTTCCTTTTTCTTGTATTTGACTTTCGGATTATGTTGCAAGGGCTGTGACCCTATTTGATTCGACTATAGTAATAGATGGCTAATTGAGACGAGTCTAGACTTCCGCTTTCCTTTATGAAAACTTTGGACTTGAAAATGTATTTTACTCTTTATTGTTCTTTACTTATGTTATGATATGTGAAGTGGCTTACATGGTGTCTTTTGTGGTTCTATGTGCCTTGTTACATCTAGGGGGTACCCCTGGGTCGTGCCAATATAAGTCATTTTAACTCTAATAATCACTCAATTAAGTCATATTTTCCAAAACCCAAAAAAATCCCAAAGTTCATCCTCTCCCAAAAATATTCTCTCTCTAGAAACTCAAGGAAGAAGAAGAAGAAGGAGATTCAAGCTAGGGTTTAAGAGCAAGCTTCTTCAAATCAATTTCTTTGGGCTTTTTTGTTAAGGTATGGTAGTTTTCATCCATGGAGTCCTCTCAAAATCTCCAATTTCAAAAAGATAGAAATCCCCAATTGTTAGGGTTTGATTCAAAAGTCATGGGTTCCTTTAAAACTTGCTTCTAATGATTGAATTATGTTATATTAAGCATGAATTGATGATTTTCCTATGGTTTTTATGATGTATCCCCACGAACCCATGAAATTCTCATATTTCTCAATTGTGATCTTATGATGTAGGTCTTTGTTGATGAAAGAGGAATGTTGCGAAATTATACATGTAGTAGTGATTGAATCAATTGAATTATGATGATATCCATGTCTAATGCTTGAATTCTAGATGTAATGATTGAAAGTGAGGTTTGAACCTTGAAAGGGCAAAGTATGAGATGATGCATGTTTTATGAAATCTTTGTAAATGCTTTAAGAACACTTTGAGAGTGAAGTGTCAATGATTATGATATTGTGGTTTTATTGTTGAAATTACATTCTCATATACACACCTATGCATGAACATGATGTGAAAGGTTTTCTCACATAATGAAGGTTCTAAGGTTGAAAGGCTTTCTCACCTAATTGAATCTAAGATTTACATGTAGACATGGACGGTGAAAGGTTTTCTCACTCATGAACTAAGGGCTATCCTATGAACTAAGTTGATTGATTGTCAAGAACATTCTTCCATGAAAGATGAGTTAAGTCAAGACTTACTAATTACTCCGTGGGAATTAATGCTTAGCACCGAGTGGATATTGTTATGAGATGGGAGCCCTCACGTAAGTTGAGGTTGGGTTTCTAGAAGCAATCTCTTGAGATGGAAGCCCTCATGACAGTCGAGGCTGGGTTTCTAGTAACAATCTCCTTATCCCATAAACTATATACCCCCATAGGATATTTAGCTAGTGGATCCACCTAAGCTAAAGTTACCGGTTCTACCTTAGGCAGGTAGACCAATCCTTTTTGGTGTGGGAGTCACCCGATTCAATGTTAAGCTCACATGGTCTCATGTCAGTTAAGGCTTATTCCCACAACAAGAATAAGAACATGAATAATGAAGTATGGTTACTCAAGAAGCTTGTACATGAATTCAATGTTTTAAAGATGATGATGACTAGGTTTGCTATGTTTTATAACTTATGATTTCTAAACTCTTATATGATGTTTAACTTAGTAAATTGCATGCTTTCAAATGAAATGTCTGTTTTAGCATGTTTTCAATATTTTTATGCATGGCTATCATACTTAGTACATTTTTGTACTAACGCCTACTTTGCCTACATTTTTCCCAAGTGTAGGGTCGGGTTCTCGAGGTGATCATTATTGTTGCTAGAGCTTGGAATTGATTGTTTCCCGAGCTTGGTGTTGTAATAGATGGCTATGTTAAGACAAAGTGTCTAGACTTCCATTTTCGTTTATTAATATTTTTAGACTTGAAATGTATTTTCTCTTACTGTTCTATTGCTTATGTTATGAAGACTAAGTTGCTTGTATTAAGTCATTCGGGGTTCTATACGCCAGGCTACGTCTAGGGGGTACCCCTAGATCATGACATTAAGGATTTGCCCTTAAGAAAATAGTCACCATGTCTATCATTGGGAAAATAATGCAATTGGGTCAACACTAGGTCAAATTAGACTATGACCCAACATTAATATTAATTCAATTTGTAAATTCAACCAACACAATTAAATTTAGTATTCTACAAGCACACATATTAAAATAACTCATGGGTATAGTTCAAATCATACAATATAAAGCTACCCAATGACATTTAACAATCAACAACACTTAACGGATTCAAGACAACACCCATTTTTCAATTTAAAACTTAAAATTTTGAACAAAAATTTAAAACCATCATTAGTAGGAAGCACAAGTAGAGAAAATTAAGGTAACAGGGTTGGTGTCACGACCCAAAGTACACCATAAATGTGACATGGAGTGTCGGACCTCGAGAGGCCTTACATAAGATACTTAGCATATGTCATACAATATAATAGAATTAAAGAACTCAAAAGACAGTTTTTATATCAAAGAGTTTGACAAAAATAGTTGAAGTCTAACATAGTCTCAAAGCCATCTATTACATCAAAAAGTGGTTGGCACATAACCGATACATGACTTACAACATCCGAAAAGTAAATACATAAAGCAATAAAGAGTCTTGGTCCTTGGAACATGATGACTCACGAATCTTCAACAGCAACAAAGTACCGACTCGCCATGAGTAAGGGAGGTAGGAGTGTCGAAACCTACATTTGGTGAGACAATGTAGGCAAGAGTATGTGTTAGTAGATAGAATGTACCAAGTGTTATAGCAATACGTAAGAGTTATGAAATCAAGCAAAAAAAGGCTTTACTTGACATGGAATAACAAAGTTAATCCATAAGATAAAAGGTTAGAAAACATAAATCGTGATCATGGTCAATGCAAGTTAAATCATCTTTAAATCACATGCAATATACTTCTAGAAGTAACCTTAGTTCATTATTGTGGAAGTAGTCATTAACAAACATATAGACCATGTGAGCTATAACAAGGAATCTGGTGTCTATCCACACTGAAAAGAGATGTCTTTACTTGCAAAGGTAAGAACCATAAACTTCTAGCTTAAGTGGATCTACTAGCTAATGTTTATTTATGAAAAACCATTGGTAGCACATAGTTATTGTTGCACTACAACATGTTATGCTTTTAGCTAAAGTGTGGCCTAAACTAGCATAGAGTGTGACCTTTGATAAAAGGTTACACTTTTTTTATTTTAGGCAACACTTTTTTGGGGGTAACCTAATAAGGCGTAATCATTGACTTTAGGCTACACTTTTCAAGTGTTGCCACAGCAGCTACGCCTAAAAAGCCTGGCCGATGAGGTACAAAGGCCATTCTTTATAGCATCTCATTTGCAACACTTTAATTTAATAAAACGACACTTTTAAGCATGGACTTTACTTAATTATTCGCCACATTTTAAAAGCGTTGCCTTTTATGCCTCTCCTATAACAACATTTTCAAATGTAACCTTTTCTTATGTTCATGCTACAATTTATAATCAATAAGACACACAATTGACGTCCCTATAGCCACACTTTTGATGTGTGGAGATGTTGTCAAGAATTTCTATAGCCACAATTTCTACTTGAAAAATAATAAATTTTATTTACATAAATTCATTCACCATATAATTATATATAAATTATCTCAACAACAAATTAGCTAATAGATAATTTAAATGAATAGATTTACATCAAACTTTGAAAAACTTATCTTGTAGTATACTTATTTAGAAACACTAATGATCTGCACTAGCAATAAATTCAACTAAATCAAATGTATTCAAACATATATCACAATAGCTCAAAAATTCATTACTGTTCACGATTATAGATCGAGTTTACTTGTGGTCACCATTCAAATTTCATCACCCGCATTTTCCTACACATTCAAAATGAAATTAAAAGTTAGAAAAAATCATGCGCAACACTAGTCATGGTTAATCATCTTATGAGAGGTAACATGAATCATAATGGAAGATTCAATTTTGATAGACTAGTACATTAACTAAATACCAAAATATGGTGGTTGGTTAAAATCAAGTATCCTAAAAGTAGAATATCCTATCATAGTAACTAAAAGAATCATCTATCTAGATATTTACAAGCCTATTTTCTATCCCCATTTAACTTTGTCCTCGAGGAATGCAATAATAAAATGAAGCATGAAGCTCTTAAGATGCGCATCAGTCCTTCCCATTAAAATATTTCTTAAAAACAACTAACATCAGGTTCAGTCTAAAAAAGATTTCAACTAGATGAAAAAAAATGAAGAAATACACTACTCTAACACATGAATTTTCACATTGTTAGAAATGTGGAAGCTGCCAACAATTATCATGTTTTCGACACAAATGAACTTATGTTATCTTCAATAGGTGTCATATTAATGGACGAGAACATTCTTGCACCTTTTTACACATTTCAAAGTTTAGCATTTAAATTTCTTATGAATTTGAAATATAAATTCCTTTCCAAGAACCAAAGCATGAGTTGAGCATAAAGAATTTTGAAAAGTTTTCCCTCTTACACCTCACACACTGCTTGCATCAATATGTAAAGGAATATTAGATCTGGCACACCCTGATACATCTTGAACATTCAATTCAGGGTTGTTTTGCACTAATTTACTAAAAATGCTGCATTTATTCTCTCATTCCACACAATTCTTCCTTCAGAGAAGTGACTTCATGTCAATCCCCGAGGCTACCCCCTTAGCATAACACGGGACCTAGGATCAAGAGTGACCCCACGCTAACTCTGTGTCTGGCATATCATAAGCATACTGAAAATAACTAAGTACAACATGAACTATATGGAAGCTAAAAGTAGTGGATATCTGAAAATGGGGAACAAAACCCAAATAGTCTGAATATATAAAACATACTAAGAGTTTAGTAATAACTGAAACAATCAATAAACAACTCAAGCTGAATCTACTACTATGTCTGAAAAGCCTCTAATTGACTAAAAACAATCATTTCATAAACATTCAGATATCATTTCTACTAGATACCCCGCCTCAACTCACGTGAGGGTATCCATCTCAAGAGATTGCTTCTACAAACCCCTCCTCAACTCACATATGAGTTTCCATCTCAATCAATATTCACTCGGTGCTTAGCATTATTCCCCACGGAGTACATATCATTTCATTACTTGAGTTCGTTATTATGGAAGAATGCATCAACACTCAATCCAACATCATTCATAATATAGCTCCTAGATTCAATATGTGAGAATAGCCTTTAAACCTAAGAATCCCATATTGTGAGAAAACCTTTCACAACATGTCATCTTCATTCATAAGTGTATGAGTGAGAATAGCCTTTCAATCAACACATCGTCATTAGAATAATCATAGAAATTTTATTCATAAGTGTGTGTGTGAGAATAGCCTTTCAACAACACCACAAGTACATCATAGTCGTAATCAGTTTACTCTCAAAGTGTTCTTAAAGAACATACATAAACTTCAAAATCATTCATAATTCTCATAATCTTCCCTTCAAGGACCATAGATCATGATTCATCAATACATCTAGAATTACTACATTAGACATTGATAATAACATGATTAAATTAACACAATTACTACAAACATAATCCCATAACATTCTTCTATAATCTACCAACCCACATCACAAGATCATAATTAAGTAATATGGGGGTTTCATGGGTTCTTGGGAGATTTCATTATAAATAAACAATAAATCATCAATTCAATCATTATCTAGCATAAATCAATCATTAAAATGTTTTTGGAAAGAATCCATAAGATTGAAGTCAAACTCTAACTTTGGGGAAATCCCTGGTTTTGAAATTGAGTTTGGAGGGACTCCATGGATGAAAACTATCCATGGATGAAGGGCTACCATACCTTATTTATGATTCTTCAAGGAAATTGGGTGAAAAAACCTTGTTTCTTCAAGCCCTAGCTCCAATTTTACTCTTCTTCTTCCTTGGATTCTAGAGAGAGAAATTTTGTGTAGAAGATGAACTTTGTGATTTTGATTTGGGTGTTTGGAAATAATGAAGTTAATGGGCATATTTTGACTTAAAGAGACTTATATAGTTGTATTAAAACTATACAAAACGACATCACATAATAACCACCTAAATAGTAATTACCTAAAATAACCCCCACTCTAAAGTGGGGTGCCAGGGACAATGCCCATGTTCACGAGCCGTCAAGGGCACCACGGCCCGTGGTCCCTTTACCAGTAGTCATGGTAACTTGGCAAGGCCCCCCCATAAGGTGAAGGCAACCCCACGAGCCTTCCCACGGGTCTTGGTCTTCACCACAAGCCGTGAAGTGGCTCGTGAAGGGGAGCCTTCTTTGGGCACGATAGTAGGCACACTGCCTAGCCCACCACGGACCACACCACAAGCCGTGGTGGTGGTCGTGAAGTTGGGCAGTGTCTAGGAAATTTTGGGGCAGCCTTGGCCCTTTGCTTGGGCCTTGCCCCTTTTTCCTTGGGTCTTGCCCCTTTTTCCTTGGGTCTTGCCCTTCTCGCTTGACGTTAACCCTCACGTTTAGCTTTAGTTAGCCTACTAAGTTTTCGGGGTGTTACATTATCTCCCCCTTGGGGACATTCATCCTTGAATGACGATCTAGACAACCTATGGAAGTAAAGACTCAAGAATAGCAGCCCATCATGCATGCAACATCAAAATAATGTACAATTTAAAGAAGGAAACATCAACTCCATCTCCACATAATCAATGCAACACAAGGAAGTAGGAGCTACATCTAACAATAAATTATGCATGAAAACTCAACATATTTCATAATCATCGGAGGAACAACCTTCTCCAACTAAAAGCATGCTCAACACAACATCATTGAGCCAATATGAGATTTCTCTCCGAAGCATACTAAAGCATGTTCATTAACCCATCTCATCAAGTCAAATATGCAACTCATACTAAATGCACAACAACATGAGGAATACATCAATCATGAAAACTCATTTTCTTACTAAACATGAATTTCATCAAGAACATGCATAATGTAAGGAAATCATGGAAAAGCAGATATAACACACATGACTCCAAAACACTAAAACTCAAGAGGAACTACTTACCTCAAGCTTGAATAGGAGTAGAAGAAAGAGATAAATTTATCGGGACTCTCAACAATCTTTCTATCTAAGCACACCATCTCCCCCTTGGGAGAAAGCCCCCTACTAAAACCTCAAGTACCACTTCCTTCAAACAATCCCAAAGCATAACCAAAAACTCATAATAACCTTACCGGGTTCTAAAATCATTAGAGGCCTAACAATTGCAACGAATCCCTTCCAAGGATAACATCAAGGTCTAAAAAGTAACATAGTGATCTAATAAAACATTTACATCTATAGGGGACTATCACATACCGGTGCCTTCATCCGGAGAGCGTTCTTGGACCTTTCTATACCGGAGTGCATAGAAGCAACCATACTTTGGCACATCGGGATCCGGTTCACTACGAGAAGCTTGCTTGGCCTCTCTCCCTTTTGCCATGATCACTGGGAAATCCCTCATCTTGTGACCTTTCTTTCCACACCCAAAGCAACCATCCGTGCCGGCTAGGAACTTAACCGCATGTTCCTTTCCTTATTTGGCACATGTAGATCTTTCAAAAGAAGAACCGCCTCTATTTCCTCCTTGAGATATAGGGTTAGACACCCTATCCTTGTTGTCCCTTTGGAAAGCATAGGAGGACACCTGGTTGGAGAACCTCTTTTTGAACCTTCGTTGACCTTGTTCATCGGATCTAGCTCTTTTAACCTCCCTATTCTTTCTCTTGAGCTTTGACTCCTCAATATGTTGGGCACATACCATAAGACGTGAGATACACATGTTATCAACAAGCATTTCCGTACGGCACTCTTCTTCAACCAAGTCGGACACTCCCATCATAAATTTGTTCATCAAGGCATACTACTTAACACTCATACTACCTTACTTAAGGTTAATGAACTCTTGCATCTTAGCCTCCCTTAACTCTAGGGGAAACAACCTATTAAGGATTGCCGATTTAAACATCTCCCAGTCGACCCGCTCCTATTGGCCTCTCATCCTTCAATTGCTTATACCATAGTTGAGCAACACTCTTCAATTGGTAAGCGGCTAACTCTGCTTTCTCTCCCGAAGTCACCCCCATGATATCTAGTATTTTGTAAACCTTATCCATAAATTCTAGAGTGATAGATTACGAGAGGGACTTTATAGAGTTAAACGCTATGGAATGACTTAAGAGTAATGAAAGAAGTGTAGTTTCCCTAAACATCTTTTAGCCTCTCATTCATAAATGTGGCTCGCTTCACACTATGAACAAGACTCTACTAGACGTGGCATATGAGACATCATCCTAAAATCATTCTAAACCTTCTGCTCTGATTATCAAGTTTGTCACGACCCAGGAGTACCCCCTAGATGTGACAAGGTGTACTCAACCCCGAAAGGTCTCATAAGGGCCCCTTAGCATATCAGAACATGACATAAAAGAAATGATGCAGAAATTTTAAAACTTTATCCATACAATCAAAGTCTTTTATAAAAGCAAGTGGAAATCTAGACTTGTCTCAATTAGCCATCTAATACAATCTTTGAATCAAATAGGGACAAAAACCTTATAATATAGTCCAAAAATGAAATAACTAGAAAGGAACTACAAATGACTCATACGTCCTCGAATCTTGAGGACTCACCACAAGCTAGGAGAATAGTCGATCCAAGCTTTGACCAAATGAAGATCACCTCAAACACCGGACCCTACACTAGTGGAAAATGTAAGAAATATGGGTTAGTACAAAAATGCACTAAGTATGATAGCCACGCATAAAAACCTTGAAGACGTGCTAAAAAGGACATTTTAGTTGAAAAACATGCACTTTACCAAGTTTGACAATCATTATGCACATTAGTGTAAAAGCGTAAGTCATACGCATTTTAAACATACAGATCATCATAGCATAATAGAACCATCTCATAAGTAACCCTAAGTTATACTTGTGCAATGCATAGATAAGATCCCATAATCCCATCTATACTAAGTAACACTCTTAGGCCACCATAATCCTACTTACCATTCTTTGATCTCATCCTTTGTTCATACTCATAGACAAGGAAACATTCACATTTAGTAAGTCATATCAAGGAATGCAACTGATAGCAACAATCCATATTAAGCATACTTCATTTCATAAACATTAATAACATAAAAGAAACACACCATAACTACTCTCAAAACCTACTTGTGCAATGCATGGACGAAGTCCCATACCCCCACCCACAGTATGTAGTACTTCTTGAGGAGTCATAGTTCATAACCATTTATTGTGGGGGTAACCCTTAACCAACATAGACCATGTGAGCAAATAATGAAATTTAGTGTAACCCACACCGAAAAAGGGTGTCCTACTTGCCAAAGGTAGAACCATTAACTTAGCTTTGGTGGATCCACTAGCTAAAGACCTATGAGGGCACATAGTTATGGGATACGGAGATTGCTACTAGATACCCCGCCTCAACTCACGTGAGGGAATCCAGCTAAAGAGATTGCTTCTAGAAACCCCACCTCAACTCACGTATGAGTTTCTATCTCAATCAATATCCACTCGGTGCTTAGCATTATTCCCCATGGAATACTTATCATTTCATTACTTGAGTTCGTTATTATGGAAGAATACATCAACATTCAATCCAACATCATTCATAAGACAGCTCCTAGATTGAATAGGTGAGAATATCCTTTCAACCTAACAATCCCCATATTGTGAGAAAACCTTTCACAACATGTCATCTTCATTCATAAGTGTATAATTGAGAATAGCCTTTCAATCAACGCATCGTTATTAGCATAATCATAGAAACTTCATTCATACTTCATTCATAAGTCTGTGTGTGAGAATAAACTTTCAACAGTACCACAAGTACATCATAGTCGTAATCACTTTACTCTCAAAGTGTTCTTAAAGCACATACATAAACTTCATAATCATGCATAATTCTCATAATTTTCCCTTCAAGGACCATAGATCATGATTCATCAACACATCTAGAATTACTACATTAGACATTGATAATAACATGATTCAATTAGCACAATTACTACAAGCATAATCCCATAACATTATTCTATAATCTACCAACCCACATCACAAGATAATAATTGAGTAATATGGGGGTTTCATGGGTTCTTGTGGGATTTCATCATAAATCAACAATAAATAATCAATTCAATCATAATCCATCATAAATCAATCATTAAAACATTTTTGGAAAGACCTAAGATTGGAGTCAAACCCTAACTTTGGGGAAATCACTAGTTTTGAAATTGAGTTTGGTGGGACTCCATGGATGAAAACTATCCATGGATGAGGGGATACCATACCTTAGTTATTATTCTTCAACGAAATTCAGTGAAAAGCCTTGTTTCTTTAAGCTAGAGCTCCAATTTTAATCTTCTTCATCCTTGGATTCTAGAGAGAGAAATTTTGTGTAGAAGATGAACTTTGTGATTTTGATTTGGGTGTTGGGAAATAATGAAGTGAATGGGTGTATTTTGACCTAAAAATACTTATATAGTTGTATTAAAAATATACAAAACTAAATCACTTAATAACCACCTAAATAGGAATTACCAAAAATAACCCCCACTTTAAAGTGTGGTGCCAGGGACCACGCCCATGTTCACGAGCCGTCAAGGGCACCACGGCCCGTGGTGGTGCCATGGTCCCTTGATCGGTAGCCATGGTAACTTGGCAAGGCCCCCCATAAGGTGAAGGCAACCCCACGAGCCTTCCCACGGACCGTGGTCTTCACCACGAGCCGTGAAGTGGCTCGTGAAGGGGAGACTTCTTTGGGAAGCATAGTAGGCACACTTCCTAGCCCACCACAGACCACACCACGAGCCGTGGTGGTGGTCGTGAAGTGGGGAAGTTTCTAGGAAATTTTTGGGCTCCCTTGGCCCTTGGCTTGGGCCTTGCCCCTTTTTTCTTGGGTCATGCCTTTCTCCCTTGACGTTAACCCACACGTTTAGCTTTAGTTAGCCTACTAAGTTTCCCGGGTATTATAATTCAATAGTCTAAAACATAAAAGAATGAGATAAAGGAAATGGTGGCTTTATCCTCGATGCTATGAGGACTCACCAATCTTCAACTCCTTGCTCCTACTAAGAACTTAGCCACGAAAATGGAACTCAAGATCACCGGACCCTACATTTGATAATAATGTAGGCAACAATATGCGTTAGTATAAAATGTACTAAATATGATAGCTAGCATAACATCATAAGAGCATAACATAAGGGTTAGTCAACATAATACATATGCCATATTCATAAGAGATGCTTTATAGAACATAAACTATAAGCATAAGAGACAAAAACTTAGTCATAGGCATAATCTCCAACATAGGAATAATATAAGCATTAGTCAACCCTTAGTCCTTCATATCATAAGAGAACTACTTCTCAAGTAACCTCAAAGCATACTTGTGAAATGCATGGATGAGATCCCATAATCCCACCCACACTAAGTACCGCTTTTAGGTCATCATAATTATACTTACCATCTTTGGATCTCATCCTCAACTTACTTCTCATAGACAAGGAAAACTTCACATTTAATACAACATATCATGGAAGGAAACTATAGCAACAACCCAAGCTAAGCATATAACATATAAGAGGACACTTCATAAGTAGCTTCAAGTCATACTTGTGCAATGCATGGATAAGACCCCATAATCCTACCCATACTAAGTACCAGTTTAGGCTATCATACTTATATAATTACTATTTATCATTTCTAGACTACCAAGGAATAGCACCCTATTAGGCTAGACCAAGCTACCAAGGAATAGTCACCATATTGGGCTTGACCAAGCTACCATGGAAGGCATACTATCTTGAAAGTCCAAGCTATACAAGGAAGGGTACAAGTGCTCCATCTTAGCTACCATGAAGTGGTCTTGGACCAACTAAGTCATGCTACCATGCAAGCATTATATGATACTAGTTCAAGCTAACCTTAGGAAGGGTATGATTTCTCAATCCAAGGCTACCATGAAATGATCTTGGCCTAACCAAGTCATGCTACCATGCAAGCATTCCATGATGGTAGTTCAAGCTACATTGGAGAAGTACTATGGTTCAATCCAAGACTACTATGAGAACTCCTAACTCAAGCTACCAAGCATGGTCTTGTCTTACCATGTCAAGCTATTCATGAAGGGATCCTATGTCACAACTTCAAGCTATTCTAGTCTAACATTCTTTGATTCATTTTAGGTGAGCAAGCTTTTCAACCTAGAATCGTTCTATGTGAGAGAACCTTTCATCTCCTAGCATATTCATGCCTAAGTGTATATATGAGAATGTCCTTTCAACCACACAACAACATATCATAATCATAGACACTTCACTCTCAAAGTGTTCATAAAACATTTACATAGGTTCTATAAGAACATGCATAATCTCACACTTTCATAATCTAGGTCATGTGGGTAAAGTCCTTCGACAATAACTATATCTAGTAATCTACCATTATCATATAGGCTTCACTCTTTAAAGCCCTAACATACACATTTCATCATATTTGCTTTACTTTCAAAACCCTAGTAATCAACATTCATGACTACAAGTCTTACTCTCAAAGCTTTACTTCTTACAATCATCATACATACCTAGATCACAAGACATTCTAGTTACATGCTTCATTCTTAAGCAATTCTAGTCATATATCATCATAAAGGCTCAATCTCAATCATTACTAGTCATGATAAATCACATATACATTATTCTAATTCAATTCATGTCTACATGCTTTTATTATTGAACAATTACTATACATGTCGTCAATTCTGGAAGATCATCTATGAATCTTCAATTTTCCTTCACAAGGCATAAACCCACATTACTTCAATTTCATCTCTCTAGACATGGGTTAGACATGGAAACATGTAATTTCATCTTGAAAATATGATTTACTAACAATTCAACCATTAACAATCGTTATCTACTCAATTGGATCAACATCCATAATAACCCACAACATTGAAAAACCCTAACTAGAATTGGGGATTTTCTTCATCAAATTGGGGAACTCTTGGGGGATCCATGGATGGAAGAATCCACGGATGAATAAGATATCATACTTTGAATATAATGCCTCACAAAGCTTGCAACAATGGAGTATTGTTCTTGACCTAGCTTCAAGCTCTATCTTCTTCTTGAAGTTTTAGAGAGAGAAATATTTGAGAAGAGAGCTTTTGGGAAGTTAGTTTGGGTCTTGGGAAATAATGAATTAGTTTGGGTGGTTAAAGGGTTAAAATAGCTTATATAGGTGTACTAAGATTCAACGAAACGACCTCACTTAATAAGCACCAAATTAGGAATTTCCCAAAAAGCCCCTTACTAGGCAGCCATGTGCCAGGCACCACGGCAGGCTCCACGAGCCGTGATCCCTTCCACGAGTCATGGTCCTGCCTTTGGTCCTTGGGCAATGGCTTGGCTATGAGGAGTTGGCCTCCAAAAGACTAAGTCATCTTCATGAGCCTTCCCACGAGTCATGGTCTTCAGCACTGGCCGTGAAGTGTCTCGTGAAGGTTAGACATTTTGAGGCAGCTTCATCCTAGCTACTGCCTTAGCCACCACGAGCCACAGCACGAGCCTTGGCAGTGGCCGTAAAGTGGGGCATTGCTTAGGAATCCTTTGGGCAGTCTTGACGCTTGGCTTGGGCCTTGCCCCTTGTCCTTGGCTCTTTCCCCTAGCCTTGGCTCTTGTTGTCCTCACACTTAGCCCTAGTCGGCCGACTAAACTACGGGGTATTACAATAAACATCAAAATGAAATACTCGTAACGTACCAGTGACCACATCAGGAGAATCTTCCTTGTCCTGGTGAGCCTGCAGAGCATACAACCTATTCTGGCGCTGACCGCCACCTGTACCAGACAAAGAACAATGCTGAGTTGGGAAACCTGATGGTGCTGCTGGAGTTGTACATTGAGCCATATTGTTGTTACCTCCTTGCCCCTGCCTGGCAGAAGGGCATTCCTTCAACCTATGGCCAAACTGACAGCACCCAAAGCACCCTTCCTTGCCTCTAAGACACTCGCCTGGATGGTTCTTATTACACTTTTGATAAGTTGGGAAGGTCTTGTTACCTGAAGCACTCCCCTGAGACTTAGAGTCTGGTGCCCTACCTTTCTTATCATGTCGAAACTTGGGGGATGCAGCACTAGATGATGAAGGTGCTGGGGCTGTAGACCTCTGCTGAAACTGTGAGCGATTCCCACCACTCGACTTCTGCTGAGAGTAATCATAATTCCCTGTTCTAGCCTTCTTGTTTTCCTTAGCCACTTCCCTAAGCTTATCTCCCTCAACCTGCTGAGCATGAGTCATGAGTCTGGAAATATCCATATATCCTAGTAGCATAGCATTCCTGCACTCGGTCTTCACGATATCGGATACTCCAAATAGGAACTTACTCATTTGTGCCCTTGAATCGGCAACCATGGGTGGAGCATACCTAGAGAGCTGAGTGAACTTTAGCCCGTACTCTTGGACCAAAATAGAACACTACTTCAAGTTCATAAAATCTTGTGCCTTAGCTTCTCGCAATTCCCTTGGGAAGGACCTGTCTAGGAAAGCTCCAGTAAAACAATACCAAGTCACAAGAGCTGCATCTGCACCCCTGTTTTCCTTCCAATGAGTGAACCAGATATGAACCATATCCTTAAGTTGATAGGATGCTAACTGAACACTCTCAGTTCAAGTCACTTGCATTACTCCAAGAATTTTCTTAACCTCATCAATAAAGTTTTGTGGGTCCTCACCAACCTCCGACCCTAGAAGCCAAGGTGGATTAATCCAAATAAATGCTCAAACTGTAGATGCAGCTGATCCACCATTTGTGTTTGTAGGAACAGTGGACTGCTGATTGTTATGATTAGCCACACTCTGAGCCAAGAGATGGATCGCATTTCAAAATTCTACATTTGTAACCTCATAGTTGGGGACTGGAGGAACTGCGTTAGCATTGCGTGCATTAGGATTCCATGCGTTAGCTCTACGAGGAGGCATGATTTGAAATGCATAACGATGAATTAGAACGAAGAAGTTGGATCATACCCACGCACGATAAGAATAACAAAGAAAATGAAGTTTTTCTTAGAAAAACTTTGTAGCCTCCCTCTCATAGATGTGGTGCACTTCACACCTATGAAAGAGACTCTACTTAGTGTATCTTTCAGACATCCTAGGACTCTTGAACCTAATCCTCTGATACCAAGCTAACCTTGTGTCTGGCATATCATAAGCATACTGAAAATAACTAAGTAGAACATGAACTATGCAGAAGCTAAAAGTAGTTGATATCTGAAAATGGGGAACAAAACCCAAATAGTCTTAATATATAAAACATACTAAGAGTTTAGTGATAACTGAAACAATCACTCAACAACTCAAGCTGAATCTACTACTATGTCTGAAAGCATCTAACTGAGTTGAGTTGCTGGGACATGCCCCCTAGCTAAGTCTAACAAAACTGAAAACTGAATAAAAAGACTAAAGTAAAAAAAAAGCATGTCTATTGTTGTCACGACCCAGGGATATCCCCGAGATGTAACATGGCGTATAGAATCCCTCAGGACTCCATACAAGCAACTTAGTCTTCATAACATAAGCAATAGAACAATAAGAGTAAAACACAATTTCATGTCTAAAAAGTTTTTCATAAAGAAAGCGGAAGTCTAGACATTTTGTCTCAACATAGCCAGCTATTATAATTTTTTAGTGAAATAGGGCCTAGCCCATATAACATGTTCAAAAGGGAAAGTACATAAAAGAAACTAGACCATAAGAAAAGCCGTCCTCGAACCATGATGACTCACCAAGCTCGGAAAACAATCAAGTCCAAGCGCTAGCCACAAGAATGTTCATCTCGAGAACCGGACCCTACACATGGAAATTTTGTAGGCAAAGTAGGCATTAGTACAAAAATGCACTAAGTATGATAGCCATGCATAAAAACATTCAAAACATGCAAAAAGGGACATTTCATTTAAAAACATACAATTTACCAAGTTAAACATGATATAAGAGCTTAGAAGTCATAAGTCATAAAATATAGCCAACATAGTCATCATCGTCTTTTAAACCTTAGAACTCATGTATAAACTTCTTGAGTAACCATAAATCATTATTCATATTATTGTTTTTGTTGTGGGAATAAGCCTTATCAGACATGAGATCATGTGAGCTATAACATGATCATCCGGTGTTAACCACACTGAAAAGGGTTGTCCTACTTGCCTAAGGTAGAACCATGGTTAGTTCGCTTAGGTGGATCCACTATCTAAATATCCTATGGGGGCACATAATTTATGGGATAAGCAGATTGCTTCTAGAAACTCAGAATCAAATTTAGTAAAAGGTCTCCATCTCATGAGATATACTTGGGAACCCGGACTCAACTAGCGTAAAACGATCCCATTTGGAAGCCGGACTCAACTTGCGTAAAATATTCCATCTTATATTCAATATCCACTCGGTGCTAAGCATTAATTCCTACGGAGTACTTATTAAGCCTTGAATTAACTCATGTTTCACGGAAGGATGTCCTTGACAATCAATCCAACTTAGTTCATTAGGATAGCACTTGGATCATGGGTGAGAAAACCTTTCACCGTTCATGTCCACATGTAAGTATTAGATTCGATTAGGTGAGAAAGCCTTTCAACCTAGAATCTTCATTATGTGAGAAAACCTTTCAGATCATGTTCATGCATAGGTGTGTTTATGAGAATGTCCTTTCAACAACACAACAACAACAATATCATAATCATTGACACTTCACTCTAAAAGTGTTCTGAAAGCATTTACATAGATTTCATAAAATATGCATAATCTCATACTTTTCCCTTTCAAGGTTCAAAGCTTACTTTCAATCAACACATCTAGAATTCAAGCATTATACATGGATATCATCATAATTCAATTGATTCAATCACTACATGCATAATTTCATAACATTCCTCTTTTATCAACAAAGACCCACATCATAAGATCACAATTGAAAAATATGGAAATTTTATAGGTTCTTGGGGATAAACCATAAAAAAATAGTAAATCATCAATTCATGCTTAATATAACATAATTCAATCATTAGAATCAATTTTGAAAGGAACCCATGACTTTTGAATCAAATACTAACATTTGAGAATTTCTATCTTTTTGAAATTGGATATTTTTAGAGGACTCCATGGATGAAAACTACCATACCTTAACAACAAAGCCCAATGAAATTGATGTGTAAATGGTTGCTCTTCAACCCTAGCTTGAATCATCTTCTTCTTCTTGTTCTTCCTCAAGTTTCTAGAGAGAGATATTTTGGGAGAGGATGAACTTTGGGATTCTTTTGGGTTTTGGAAATAATGAGTTTAATGGGTGAGTTTTAAAGTTAAAAAGGCTTATAGAGTTGTTCTAGACTTAGTCAAAACCACCTAACTTACGTTGGATTAAAACCAGAAAAGACCACTAAACCCTTCACTTGGCAGCCCACAGTCCAGGCCTCACGAGGAGCACCACGGACCGTCAAGGGTCACACGGCCCTTCATGGTGCCCGTGGTCCCTTGACTAGTTGCTAAGCCACTCCTCCCTTATCCCCTAAAATCTAAGGCAACCTTACGACCCCTCCCATGGCCCGTCAAGGCCTTCACGAGCCGTGAAGTAGCTCGTGTGGAGGTGGTCAATTTGGGAAGCCTTGAGGAGGCTACTACCTCACCATCATGGGTGGCACCACAGGCCGTGTTGGCCGACACGAGCCGTGAAGGCTATCATGGGAAGGTGGGCAGTGCCTTGGGAAAGTTGGGCAGACTTGGCCCCTCTCCCTTGGCCCTTTCCCTCTTGCCCTTGGACCTTGGCCCTTGGCTTGTTGCCCTCATACATAGCCCTAGTTAGTCTACTAGACTACGGGGTGTTACAATATCTCCCCCTCGGGGTCCTCGAATGATGATTTATACATCTTACGGACGTAAAGACTCAAGACTAGCAGCCCATACTCCATGCATCATAAGGAACTAGGAACTACATCTAAAAACCCATTATGCATGAAATCTCAACATTTCTCATGTTCTTAGGAGGGATTAACTTCTCCAAGCTCATAACATGCTCAACACAATCTCATGAAGCCCTTTATGCAATTTGCTCTTAAAAAGCATAATCAAAGCATGTTCTTCAATTCATCTCATGCAGCATATAGACAACTCTTACTCAATGCACAATAACATGAGGGGAAAATCAATCATGTAAACTCATTTTCTTGCTAAACATAAATTTTCATGAACATGCATAACATAGGGAAATCATGGAAAACTCATATAACACACATGACTCCCAAAACAAGGAAAACTGAAGAAGAACTCATTACCTCAAGCTAGAATAGGAGTAGAAGGAAATAGATGAGGATAGAGGGACTTCATATTGGCCTCGGCCTCCCAAGTAGCACCCTCACCTAGTTGATTCCTTCATAAAACCTTCACGGAAGCTATTTCCTTCTTTCTCAATTTCTTGACTTGTTGGTCCAAAATCTCTACCGGAACTTCCTCATATGAAAGACTTTCATCTACCCCCAACCCTTCTAAAGGGATTATGAAGTCCGGATCTCCAACACACTTCTTAAGCATAGATACATGAAATATCGGATGCACTGAAGCCAACTCACTCGGCAAATCTAACTCATAGGCAACTTTATCAATACGCCTCAAAATTTTGTATGGGCCCACATACTGGGGATTAAGTTTTCCCTTCTTACCAAATCTCATTACACCTTTCATGGGTGAAATTTTCAAATAGACCCAATCATTTACCTCAATTTCTAGATCTCTTCTTCTGACATCGGCATAAGACTTTTGCCGACTTTGAGCCGTTCTCAACCTCTCTCTAATGAGTCAGACTTTATCAATGGCTTCAAGGACCAATTTGGGACCTATCAAAGCCATTTCCCCCACTTAGAACCAATATATAGGATATCTACACCTGCTACCATACAATGCCTCAAATGGAGCCATACCAATATTTGAGTGATAGCTATTATTGTAGGGAAACTCTAGCAATGGTAAATGGTCATCCCAAATACCCTTAAAATCAATTACACATGTAACACCCCATAAATTAGTAGGCTAAACGTAGAGTTAAACATGAGGGTTAGAGTCATGGAGGTGTCCAAGGGCAAAGGGAAAGAGGGCAAGAACCAAGGGAAAGGGTCAAGGCTGCCAAAAATTCCCATGGCACTACCCACCATGCCACGTGGGCCTTCACGGCCTGTGGTGGCCAACACATCCCGTGGTGTCACTCGTGGTGGTGAGGCAGTGGCCTCCCTAAGGCTGCCCAATGTTGGCTTATCTCCACGAGCCACTTCACGGCCGGTGGTGAAGACCACGGCCCGTGTGACGAATCGTGGTGATGCCTTCACTTTGTGGAGGTCAAGCCAAGGTGGCTTAGCCACTGGTAAAGGGACCACAGGCACCATGAAGGGCCGTGAGACCCTTGACGGGCCGTGGTCATGGCCGTGAGGCTTGGGCAGCCCACCTAAAATGAAGGGTCTTTTGGGTAATTCCGGTTTAATTCCAACTTAAGTAAGGTTGGTTTGCCTTAACTTAGGGTCACTATATAAGTCATTTTAACTCAAAAACTCACCTATTCAACTCATTATTTCCAAAACCCAAATAAATCCCAAAGTTCATCCTCTCCAAAATATTCTCTCTAGAACTTGAAGAAGAAGAAGAAGAAGAGGAAGAAGAAGAAGAAAGAGATTCAAGCTAGGGTTCAAGAAGAAAGGTTCTTGACATCAAATTCATTGGGATTTTTTGTAAAGGTATGGTAGTTTTCATCCATGGAGTCCCTTCAAAATCCCAATTTCAAAGATAGAAATCCCCAAATGTTAGGTTTTGATTCCAAAGTCATGGGTTCCTTTTAACCTTTATTCTAATGATTGAATTATGTTATATTAAGCATCAATTGATGATTTCCTATGGTTTTTATGATGTATCCCCAAGAACCCATGAAATTCCCATATTTCTCAATTCTCATCTTATGATGTGGGTCCTTGTTAATGAAAGAAGAATGTTATGAAATTATGCATGTAGTGAATGAATCACTTGAATTATGATGATATCCATGTATAATATTTGAATTCTAGATGTGTTTATTGAAAGTGAGCTTTGAACCTTGGAAAGACAAAGTATGAGATTTATGCATGCTTTATGAAATCTATGTAAATGCTTTAAGAACACTTTGAGAGTGAAGTGACTATGATTATGATGTAGTTGTTGTGTTGTTGAAAAGACATTCTCACAAACACACCTATGCATAGATATGATGTGAAGGTTTTCTCACATAATGACGATTATAAGGTTGAATGGCTTTCTCACCTAATTGAATCTAAGATTAATACGTAGACATGGATGGTGAAAGGTTATTCTCACGCATGATCTAAGAGCTATCTTATGAACTAAGAATTGATTGATTGTCAAGAAATTCTTCCATGAATATAAGTTAAGACTTAATAACTACTCCGTGGAAATTAATGCTTAGCACCGAGTGGATATTGATATGAGATAAGAGCCATTACGTTAGTTGAGGCTGAGTTTCTAGAAGCAATCTCTTGGGATAGAAGCCCTCACGATAGTCGAGGCCCGGTTTCTAGTAGAAATCTCCTTATCCCATAAACTATATGCCCCCATAGGTCATTAGCTAGTGGATCCACCTAAGCTAAAGTTATCGGTTCTACCTTAAGTTAGTAGACCAACCCTTTTCGGTGTGGGAATCACCGGATTCCATGTTAAGCTCACATGGTCTCATGTCGGTTAAGGCTTATTCCCACAACAAGAACAAGAAGATGAATAATGAACTATGGTTACTCAAGAATTTTTGTTTATGACTTTCAAATGACTATGTTTGCTGTGTTTTTGTTATTTCTAAACTCTTATATCATGTTTAACTTGGTAAATTGCATTTTTTCAAATGAAATGTCCCTTTTAGCATGTTTTCAAGATTTTTATGCATGGCTATCATACTTAGTGTATTTTTGTACTAACCCCTACTTTGCCTACATTTTTTCTCAAGTGTAGGGTCCGGTTCTCGAGGTGATCATTCGTGTGGATAGAGCTTGGACTTGAGTATCTTCTGAGCTTGGTGAGTCCTCATGGTTCGAGGACGGCTTTTTCCTATGTTGTAGTTTCTTTCATCTATTTCCCTTTTTTGACATGTTGTATGGGCTAGGACATATTTCATTCAATGATTGTAATAGATGGCTATGTGGAGACTAACTATCTAGACTTCCGCTTTCTTTTATGAAAATTTTAGACTTGAAATGCATTTTTACTCTTATTGTTCTATTGCTTATGTTATGAAGGCTAAGTGGCTTGTATGGAGTCCTTCGGGGGTTCTATACACCATGTTACGTCTAGGGGGTACCCCTGGGTCCTGACATTACAAGCCCTTAACATATCTTCCAATGTTTGGATGGTACGCTCCGCTTGCCCATCGGTTTGGGGGTGAAAAGCCGAGATAAGCTTAAACTTGGTGCCAAGACCCTTTTGAAAAGACCTCCAAAAGTGAAATGTCAATTGAGGGCCACGATCAGAAATAATGGATAAGGGCATTCCATGCAACTTCACCATTTCTCTTATATACAACTTGGCATAGTCCTCCGCCGAATAGGAAACCTTGACGGGAATAAAGTTAGCCGATTTGGTCATCCGATCTACAATAACCCAAATAGAGTCATGTTGTCTCCAGGTGCGGGGCAAACCAACAATAAAGTCTATATTCACCTCTTCCCACTTCCAAGTAGGAAAAACTATATCTTGGGGTAAACCTCCCGGTCTTTGATGTTCAACATTAACTTGTTGACAATGAGGACACTTAGCCACAAACTCCGTGATATCCTTCTTTATCCCATTCCACCAATAGACCTCCCGCAAGTCACGGTACATCTTGGTGGCTCCCGGGTGAACAGAATACCGAGAACTATGAGCCTCTGACAAGATTTGCTCTCTCAAGTCATTAACAATAGGAACGCATAAACGGCCTTGGTATCTAAGTACACCATCTCCCCCTTAGGAGAAAGCCTCAACGGATTTCTTAAGTACTGCCTCTTTCAAGTCAACAAAAATAGGATCAAGGCCTTGCTTAGATTTCAAATCCACCACAAAAGACGATTCAAACACATTATGAACCACAACGCCACCCTTGGTGGAGTCCACTATTTGAACACCAAGTCGGGCCAACGTATGAACCTCTCGAACCAACTCTTTCTTGTTATCTTCGATATGAGCAACACTACCCATAGACAAACGACTAAGAGCATCCGCTACCACATTGGCCTTGCCGGGGTGATAAAGAACACTCATGTCATAATCCTTCAATAATTCTAGCCACCTTCTTTGGCGCAGATTCAAATCCTTTTGAATAAACACGTATTGTAAACTCATGTGATCGGTAAACATATCAACATAAGCCCCATCTAGATAGTGCCTCTAAATCTTTCGGGCAAAGACGACCGCCGGTAATTAAAGGTCATGGGTAGGATAATTCTTCTCATGGACTTTAAGTTTCCTTGAAGCATAGGCAATCACCTTACAATTTTACATAAGCACACATCCCAACCCAACTCTAGAGGTATCACAATACACCACAAAGCCATCTATACCTTCCGGTAAAGTCAACACCGGAGTGGAAGTAAGTCTATCCATCAACTCTTGGAAACTTTTCTCATAAGCTTCCAACCAAATGAACTTAGACTTCTTTTGAGTCAAAGCCATCATCGGAAGGCAATAGAAGAAAATCCCTCAACCAACCTTCTATAATAACTGGCAAAACCCAAAAAGCTTCTAATGTACGAAGGGGTTAGACGTCTTGGCCAACTCTTGATCGCATCCGTCTTCTTAGGATCCACCTCAATACCCCTACTTGACACAATATTCCCAAGGAACGCTACAGACCTTAACCAAAATTCACACTTACTAAACTTCGCAAAAAGTTGATGGTCCTTAAGAACTTGCAATACAATTCTCAAATGGTCAACATGCTCATTCGCACCCCTTTAATAGATCTAAATGTCATCAATGAACACGATTACAAATATGTCAAGGTATTGTCTAAACACCCTATTCATAAAAGTCCATAAATGCCGCCAGAGCATTAGTCAACCCAAACGACATTACCAAAAAATAATAATGACTTTACCGGGTTCTAAAACCCAACTTTGGAATATCTTCACCTCTCAACCTTAATTGCTGATAACCCGACCTAAGGTCAATTTTTGAGAAATAACTTGCTCCTTGTAGTTGGTCAAACAAATCATATATCCTTGGAAGAGGATACTTGTTCTTAATAGTCACTTTGTTCAACTGACGATAATAGATGCACATAAGAGGAGACCCATCTTTCTTTCTAACAAACAACACGGGATAACCCCATGGAGAGATACTCGGTCGGATGAAGTCCTTAACCAACAAGTCCTTCAACTGTTCTTTTAACTTCTTTAACTCAGCCGGTGGCATTCTATCAAGAGGAATTGAGATAGGCTGCGTATCTGGGAGAAGGTCAATACCGAAGTCTATTTCCTGCTCGGGTGGAATACCGGGTAGATCATCTGGGAACACTTCAGGAAATTCATTTACAACGGGGACTGACTCAAGAGTAGGGGTTTCGAAATCTACATCCCTCACCATAACAAGATGGTAAATGGAACCCTTAGAGATCATCTTTCTAGCCTTAAGTCAAGAGATGAACTGACCCTTAGGCATAGAATTTCCCCCTTTCCACTCAAGGACATGATTATTCGGGAACTAAAACTTGACAAGACGAGTTCTACAATCAATCAAAGCATAACAAGAGTGCATCCAATCCATACCGAGAATAACATTGAAATCTAACATGTCAAGCTCTACCAAATCACCAAGAGCAACTCTATGGGATAGGGAAACGGGGCAACTTCTATAAACTCTCTTAGCCACCAAAGAATCACCAACACGAGTAGAGACATAAAAAGGTTCTAACAACACATCATGGAGCACATCAAATCTGATTGCCACATATGGCGTCACAAAAGACAAAGTAGCACCGGGATCTAACAAAACATACACATCGGTATGGAAAACTTTTAACATACCAGTGACCACGTCCGGAGACTTTTCTTGTTCATCTCGGTTTTGGATAGCATAAAGTGGTTTTGCTTGGGAGCATTGGAATTTTAACCACTAGGAGGAGCTTGCTTGCCCTCTCTTCCTTGAACCTTAAACATCAGACAATCTCTCATTTTCTGACCACTCTTTCCATAACAAAAGCAACCATCTATGCCGTCTAGGCACTTACCATCATGTTTCTTCCCACACTTCGCACAAGTAGGCCTAACCATAGAAGATCCACTACCATTACCTCCTTGAGGTTTAGGGTTAGACACCCTATCTTTGTTGACCCTTGGAGAAGCATTAGAGGAACCTTTTTTGGAAAACCTTTGTCTAAACCTTGGTCGACTTTTTCCATCAGACCTTGTATAGAAGAAGTTCCTATCACCGGTCCTAGCCCATTTTACCTCCCTATTAATTTCCTTAAGTTTCTCTTTCTCCATTTGTTGGGCCTGCACCATGAGACGTGAAATATCCATATCTTTGACAAGAATTTTTGTACGACATTCTTTGACTACCATGTCGGACACTCCCATCACAAATTTATTCATCTTAGCCCTTGAATCTGCCACCATGGTTGGAGCGTACTTGGATAGTTGGGTGAACTTTAGAGCATACTCCTTCATACTCATATTCCCTTGATGAAGGTTAATTAACTCTTGCATCTTGGCTTCCCTCAACTTGAGGTTTAGGTTTAGACACCCTATCCTTTGTTGACCCTTGAAAAGCGTTAGAGGAACCTTGGTTGGAAAACCTTTGTCGAAACATTGGTCGACCTTGTCCGTCAGACCTTGTATAGGAGAAGTTCCCATCACCGGTCGTAGCCCATTTTTGCTCCCTATTCATTTCCTTAAGTTTCTCTTCCTCCATTTGTTGGGCATGCACCATGAGACGTGAAATATCCATATCTTGGACAAGCATTGTCGGATGACATTCTTTGACTACCATGTCGGACACTCCCATCACAAATTTATTCATCTTAGCCCTTGAATCCGCCACCATGGTGAGAGCGTACTTTGATAGTTTGGTGAACTTTAGAGCATACTCCTTCACATTCATATTCCCTTGACGAAGGTTAATGAACTCTTGCATCATGGCTTCCCTCAACTCAAGGGGAAAGAACCTATCAAGAAACACCAATTTGAACACCTCCCACTCTAAGGGACCCGCTCCTACCGGCCTTTCCTCCTTCCATTTATTATACCACACTTGAGAAACACTTTTCAATTGGTAAGCGTCTAACTACGCCTTCTCTACCGGAGTCACACCCATAATAGCAAGTACCTTATATACCTCATCGATAAAGTTTTGAGGGTCTTCCTCAACTTTTGAGCCATCAAATCTGGAGGGTTCATCCTAGCAAAGTCCGTCACTCTTGAAGCCGCCGAATTCACATTAGGGTTCATGGGAGCAATCACCTCTCTACAGGCTTGAGCCGTCATGGCTTGAGCCAAAACTTTTAAAGCCACCCGAAACTCTGCATTGGTTACATTCTCGGTCAAAGGATCAACCGGAGCTTGAGGAGGAGCTCCTTGACTCACATTGCCTTCCTCATTCCATCTAGTGAAAGCCCTTCGAGCAGTAATATCTTGTAGACCATCGGGTAACGATTAGGAGAAAGACCTTATAGAGTTAAACTTTATCGCACAACTTAAGAGTAATGAAATAAGTGAAATTTCCTTAACATCTGGTAGCTTCTCATCCATAAATATGGCGCGTTTCATACTCATGAATAAGACTCTACTAGACGTGGCTTATGAGACATCATCCTAGAATCATTATAAACCTTGTGCTCTGATTACCAAATTTGTCACGACCCAGGGGAACCCCCTAGATGTAACATGGCGTATAGAATCCTGAAGGACTCCATACAAGCCAATTAGTCTTCAAAACATAAGCAATAGAATTTTTTAGTGAAATAGGGTCTAACCCATACAACATAGCCATCTATTATAATTTTTGAGTGAATTAGGGCATAGCCCATACAACATGTTCAAAAGGTAAACTACATAAAAGAAAGTAGAACATAAGAAAAGCCATCCTCGAACCATGAGGACTCACCAAGCTCGAAAAAAAATCAAGTCCAAGCGCTAGCAACAAGAATGATCACCTCGACAACCGGACCCTACACTTGGGAAATATGTACGCAAACTAGGTGTTAGTACAAAAATGCACTAAGTACAATAGCTATGCATAAAAACATTGAAAACATGCAAAAAGGGACATTTAATTTGAAAGCACGCAATTTACCAAGTTAAACATCATATAAGAGCTTAGAAGTCATAAGTCATAAACCATAGCCAACATAGACATCATCATCTTTTAAACCTTGGAACTCATGTACAAGCTTCTTGAGTAACCATAAATCATTATTCATATTCTTGTTCTCGTTGTGAGAATAATCCTTAACCGACATTAGATCATGTGAGCTATAACGTGATCACTCGGTGTTACCCACACTGAAAAGGGTTATCCTACTTGCATAAGGTAGAATCATGGTTTGTTAGCTTAGGTGGATCCACTAGCTAAATATACTATGGGGGCACATAGTTTATGGGATTAGGAGATTCCTTCTAGAAACCCGCACTCAACTTGCGTAAAAGGTCTCCATCTCATGAGATATACCTGGGAACCTGGACTAAACTAGCATAAAAGGATCACATTTGGAAGACGGAGTCAACATGTGTAAAAGCTTCAATCTCATATTCAATATCCATTCGGTGCTAAGCATTAATTCCGACAGAGTACTTATTAAGCCATGAATTAACTCATGTTTCATGGAAAGATGTCCTTAACAATCAATCCAACTTAGTTCATTAGGATAGATCTTGGATCATGGGTGCAAAAATCTTTCACTGTTCATGTCCACATGTAATTATTTGATTTGATTAGGTGAGAAAGCCTTTCAACCAAGAATCTTCATTATATGAGAAAACCATTCACATCATGTTCATGAATAGGTGTGTATATGATAATTTCCTTTCAACAACACAACAACAACAATATAATAATCATTGACACTTCACTCTCAGAGTGTTCTTAAAGAATTTACATAGATTTCATAAAACATGCATAACCTCATACTCTGCCCTTTCAAGGTTCAAAGATTAGTTTCAATCAACACATATAGAATTCAAGCATTAGACATGGATATCATCATAATTCAATTGATTCAATCACTACATGCATAATTTCATAACATTCCTCTTTCACTAACAAAGACCCACATCATAAAATCACAATAAAGAAATATGGGAATTTCATGGGTTCTTGGGGATACATCATAAAAACCATAGGTAATCATAAATTCATGCTTAATATAACATAATTCAATCATTAGAATCAAGTTTGAAAGGAACCTATGACTTTTGAATCAAACCCTAACATTTGGAAAAGTCTATCTTTTTGAAATTGGAGATTTTGAGAGGACTTCATGGATGAAAGCTATCCATGGATGAAAACTACCGTACCTTAACAACAAAGCCCAATGAAATTGATGTGTAAAATCTTGCTCTTGAACCCTAGCTTGAATCTCCTTCTTCCTCTTCTTCCTCAAGTTTCTAGAAAGAGAAATATTTTGGAAGAGGATGAACTTTGGGATTCTTTTGGGTTTTTGAAATAATGAGTTCAATAGGTGAGTTTTAGAGTTAAAAAGGCTTATATAGTGGTCCTAGACTTAGGATAAACAACCTCACTTAAGTTGGATTAAAATCAGAAAAGACCACTTAACCCTTCACTTTGCAGCCCACAGTCCAGGCCTCACGAAGAGCACCACGGACCTTCAAGGGTCACACGTCCCTTCATGGTGCCCGTGTTCCCTTGACCAGTGGCTAAGCCACTCCTCCCTTAACCCCTAAAATCAAAGGCAACCTCATGACCCCTCCTACATCCCGTCAAGGCCTTCACGAGCCGTGAAGTGGCTCGTGTAGGGGTGATCAATTTGGGCATCCTTGAGGAGGCTACTGCATCACCACCATGGGATGTGGTGGCCACCACGAGCTGTGAAGGCTCTCGTGGGAAGGTGGGTAGTGCCTTAGGAAAGTTGGGCAGCCTTGGCCCCTCTCCCTTGGCCCTTTCCCTCTTTCCCTTTGCTTGTTGCCCTCATACTTAGCCCTATTTAGTCTACTAGACTACGGGGTGTTACAATTGTCATTGAAGTATGAGGAATCACCGGTGAAGTTACTGAAATGCAAACCGAGAATCGATCTAAGTGTGCTCTGGATGCTGAGTACCTGAACCTACATCATGAAAGGATGTAGCACAGAGTATGCGTCAGTACTTGGAATGTACTGAACATGCAGGATATAGATACTTAGCTGAATAAATATATATAAGCTGAACAAAGCATAACTGAGCGATGACATCAACTAAGTAAGAATGAAAATACTGAAATATAACTGAAAAGCTAAACTCAATGCAATGACCAAGTACTAATCATGAAAATAACATGCTGAACTGAATGATGAGGTATATACTGAAAACCTGGTCAAATGCACTGTGGGTTGGAATGTTGTAGCTACTATTAACCGACATGAAACCACATGAGCTAAACGTGGAGTCTGATCTATACGCCCCATCGAGAGGACCCGATATACCTTGCAAGGGGTATAAAGGCATGACTGGCGTGATCACTAAATATGATGCCGAACAGAGGGGACTTATCATCCTACGAGGGCACGTAGTTCTGGGACTATGAGGGTACGCTGAACCCTAATCCAACTCGTTCTTATGTCTACTCCCAACTGAATATATGTATGACACAATCGTTACTGAAATACTGAATAGCTCAAAATACTGACATGCAATATGAGAATGCAACATTTATATACTGATAATGTGACATTCGAAATCTGGAGCATGATTATTTGTTTAACTGACCTAGCAAGTATAATTCATGAACTAGGAGAATTTATACAAACTAGGGTTCTGAGTTTCATACAAGGAATTAAGAAACGTTTCAAAGAAAATAAGATATTTAGACTATGGATTATATAGTAGCTGCAATCACAATAAATTCCTAAGATTTTACAAACCCTAGTTCTAAAAAAGATATGGAAAATGAAGAAACTTACTGAATTCTAGGGACCTAGTAGATGAAAGGAACCCACTAGTGAAATCCCACATACCTGGTCACAAAATCTACGAAGAAATCCTTCAATTTCGGGGCAAAAACTTAAAGCAAACCTTCGGGATGTTCTTAGGAAACTGGTGACTCTTTCTTCTCCTTCTTCCTCTAAGTTTGGATGATTTTGGGTGAATAAAGGTTTTGGGTATGTCTCACTAAGTTATTAGGCTTAAACTGAGTAAAACGATGTAGTTTAGGCATCAAAGGATGTATTTTAAGTGCCCAACGCATAGGGGAAGGACCAAAACGATCCTGACTTGAATCTGACGAGTGCTACCTACTACAGGACTGACGGGCCGTCGTTTGACCTACCAACCGTCGGTAGGGGTCGTCATTCAGGCTTTGCTCAATAAGGCTTCACTAAAATGAGCATAAATTTTTACTCTGAGATGGGATTTTATCAAACTCGATGGCGTTGGAATGAGGATTCAATTATCTTTTATTTGATAGGTCATGGGCCACCTAATTCATTTTATGCTAAAAGATATAACCATTTGAATTTGACCCAATAGTCATTTCCCTCCAATTTGCTGCTGACCCTCACCAATGGTCCGTAGGTCCAACCACGGACCGTCCTGGTCAACCGTGGGTGGGGTCAGAGACCATAAACATTTGGTGCCCAATGACGGACCCTACCTACAGACCGTGTGTCTTACCATAGACCATCGGTGGCTTCCGTGGTTCTTGCACCAGGTCGTGGAAAGCTGCATTTTTCTATTTTCTCAAATTTGAGGTGTTACACTTCATTGGCATGCTTGTGTTTAAACTTGTTGGTTTCCTCATCTTTTTCCAAAGAACCTATTGTCATGCTATGTCTCTCTTCATGCCGTTCCACCAAAAGACTTCCTGCAGATCACGGTACATCTTACTGGCACCTGGATGAATAGAATATCTGGAATTATGGGCTTCTGTAAGGATCTGCTGCTTCAACTCACCCACATTAGGAACACATAAGCGACCCTAATAACGAAGCACACCATATCCCCCTTTGGAAAAAACATCTACTTTCTGCTGATGAACTGCACCTTTCAACTGAAGTAATATAGGATCACTATCCTATTTTTCATTAACCTCCGCTACCAATGATGATTCGAATCTATTCTGAACTATCACACCACCATCTGACATGTCTGTAAGACAACCTCCTAAGAGAGCAAGCCGGTGAACATGTTTTGCTAATTCCTTCTTTTTTTCCTCAACATGTGCTACACTACCCATAGATAGTCTGTTGAGCGCATCAGCCACTACATTGGCCTTACCAGGATGGTAAAGCACATTAATGTCGTAGTCCTTGAGGAATTCAAGCCATCTCCTCTGACGAAGATTCAACTTTTTATTGTTGAACAGATACTTAAGGCTTTAATGATCTGTGAATACCTCTACGTAAACACCATACAAGTAATGTCTCAAAATCATTAGGGCTAATACTACAGCTGCAAGCTCGAGCTCATGAGTCGGATAGTTCTTCTCATGGACCTTAAGTTGTCTAGAAGCATAAGCTATGACCTTACCTCGCTGCATCAACACACAACCTAGGCCGACCCTGGATGCATCACAATAAATCACATAATCGTCTGAACAATCTGGTAGAGTCAAGAAAGGAGCTGTAGTCAACCTAGTCTTCAGTTCTGAGAAACTTTACTCACACTCATATGACCACTGAAATTTGACCTTCTTCTCCGTCAACTTGGTCAATGGGGAAGGTATGGATGAAAATTCTTCAACAATTCTCCTATAATAACCGGCAAAACCCAAGAAAATTCTGATATCTGTTGGAGAGGTGGGTCTGGGCCATTGTTTCACTACCTCTATTTTCTTAGAATCCACTCGGATTCCTTTGCTAGATACCACATGACCAAGGAAAGCGATTGATTATAACTAAAATTCACATTTGCAGAACATAGCGAATAAATGGCGATCTATGAGAGTTTGCAGAACAACTCTCAGATGAGTCACCTGCTCCTCCTCGTTCCGAGAATATATGAGGATATCATCAATAAAGACAATAACGAACAACTCCAAATACTGTTTGAACACCCTATCCATTAAGTCCATGAAAGCTACATGAGCATTCGTTAGTCCAAAAGACATAACTAAAAACTCATAGTGAGCATACCGAGTCTTGAAGGCTGTCTTAGGAATGTCACTATCTCTGACTCTGAGCTGATGATAACCAAATCTTAGGTCTGTCATAGAAAAATAACTAGTACCCTGAAGGTTGTTGAACAAGTCATCAATCTTTGGGATGGGATACTTATTCTTGATTGTGACCTTGTTCAACTGGCGATAGTCAATGCACATTCTGAGAGAACCATCTTTCTTTTTCACAAACAACACTGGAGCACCATATGGGGAAATACTATGTCTGATGAAGCCCTTATTTAGAAGGTCTTTCAACTACTCTTTCAATTCCTTCAGCTCGGCTGGAGCTATTCTTTAAGGAGGAACCAAAATGGGCTGGGTATCTGGAAGGAGATCAATTTCAAAGTCAATTTCCCTTTCGGGAGGAACTCTTGGAAGATCTTCTAGAATCACTTCTGGAAACACTTATGGAAACTCATTTACTACTGGAACTAACTCAAGAGTTGGGGTTTTGGAGTTTGAATGCTTAACGCGAACAAGATGATAGGCATACCCTTTAGAGATCATCTTTTTTGCCTTAAGGTAAGAGATAAATTGACCTACAGGCACTGAGCTACTACCCTTCCACTCTAAGACTGGATCGTTTTCAAACTGAAACTGAACGATTCTAGTTCTACAATTGATTGAGGCATAACAGGGAATGTAACCAATCCATACCTAGAATGATATCAAAATCTACCATTTCTAACTCTACGAGATCTGTTGAGGTGACTTTCTGAGAGACTGACCCGTCTAGCTATAATTGGGTCGCCAACTAGAGTTGAGACTGAGAAGGGTTCTGAAAGTGTTTCTGGACTGACACCGAAGTTTACAGCTATATAGGGAGTTACAAAGGAAAGAGTTTCCCCCAGATCTAACAATGCATAAAAATCTAAATGAAAGACTCGTAACGTACCAATGACCACATCAGGAGAATCTTCCTAATCCTGGCGATCCTAGAGAGCATACAACCTGTTCTGGTGCTAGCCGCCACCTGTACCAGATGAAGCACCCTACTAAGTTGGGGGACCAACTAGTGCTGCTAGAACTGTAGACTGAGCCCTATTATTGTTACCTCCTTGCCCCTGCCTGGCAGAAGGGCAATCTTTCAACCTATGTCCAAATTAACCACACCCAAAGCACCCTTCCTTGCCCGCAAGACACTTGCTCTGATGGTTCTTACCACACTTTGGACAAGTTGGGAAAGTCTTGTTACCTGAATTACTCCCTTGAGACTTAGAGACTGATGCCCTTCCTCTCTGATCCTATCGAAACCTGGGGGATGGGGTACTATCTGATGAAGGTGCTGGGGCTGTAGACCTCTGCTGAAACTGTCAGCGATTGCCACAGCTCGATATCTGCTGAGAGTATTCATAATTCCCTGTTCTAGCCTTCTTATTTTCTTTAGCAATTTCCCGAAGATTATCTCCCGCAACCTGCTGAGCATGAGTCATAAGCCTAGGGATATTCATATCCTCTAGTAGCATAGCATGCATGCACTCTGTCTTCACCAAATTGGATACCCCAAACAGAAACTTACTTATTTATGCCCTTGGATCGGCAACCATATGTGGAGTATACCTGGAGAGTTGGGTGAACTTATGTCCGTACTCTTAGACTGACATTCATAAACTCTTGTCCCTTAGCTTCTCTCAACTCCCTTGGGAAGAACCTATCCAGAAAAACTCCGGTAAAGCATTCCTAAGTCATAGGAGCTACATCTGCACCCCTGTTTTCTTTCCACTGAGTGAACCAGATGTGAGCCACACCCTTAAGCTGGTAGGGTGCAAGCTCTACCCTATCATTACCAGTCACTTGCATCACTCCAAATATCTTTTTAACCTCATCAATGAAGTTCTGTGGGTCCACACCAATCTGCAACCCTAGAAACTTAGGTGAATTCATCAAAACAAAATCTCGAACTCTAGCTGCCACTGATCCACCATTAGTATTAGTAAGAACTAGGACCTGCTGATTGTTCTGGTTGGCTACACTATGAGGAAAAAGTCAGATCACATTTCAGAATTCTACATTCGTAACCAAATGGTCTGGGACCAGAGGAACTGCGTTAGCATTGCGTCCATTAGCATTTCGTGCGTTAGCAAATCAACAATCTGACTGAATTCTAGGGACCTAGTGGATGAAACGAACCCACTAGTCAAATCCCACATACCTGGTGATGAAACTACACAGAAATCCTTTTGGATTTTGGGGCTGAATATTGAAGAACACTGCATCTTGTTCTTGGGAGGTTTGGACAACTTTTCCTCTACTTTTTGCTCTAAGTTTGGATGATTTTTGGAGAATGAGGGTTCTGGGTAAGTCTGACTAAGTTATTAGGCTTACACTGAGTAAAACGATGCAGTTTAGGCATTAACTGACGTAGTTTAAGGGCCCCAATGCATAGGAAAAAGACCTAAATGACCCTAACATAAAAGCTGGAGAAGGCCATCCACGGAGGGACCTACCGACCGTAGTTTGACCTACCAACCGTATGTAGCGGTCTTCGGTCAAGCTCTACCCGATAGGGCTTCACTAAAACTAGCATAACTTTTTACTCTGAGATGGGATTTTTGCAAACTCGGTGGCGTTGGAAAGAGGATTCAATTATCTTTCATTTGATAGATCATGGGCCACCTAATTAATTTTGTGCTAAAAGTTATAACCGTTTAAAGTTGACCCAACAACCGTTTCCTCTGATTGGCTGTTGACCCTCCCCTACGGTCCGTAGGTCCTACCACAGACAGTCCTGGTCGACTGTGGGTCGGGTAAGATACCATAAAAATTTGGTGCCCAATGACAGACCCCACCTACATACTGTGTGTCATACCATGGACCGTCGGTGGCTTCTGTGGTTCTTGCACCAGGTCCTGGAAAGCTGCATTTTTCTATTTTCTTAAATTCGAGGTGTTACATTGAGTCATTGAATCTACTTCATTAAGGATTATGATCTTAAAAGGTTGGCTAGGATAACCACCGAAATGAGTAAGGAAGATATGTCATTTAACAACAAAGTATAAAGGAGGGCCTAAAATGCATTAAAAACTGAGAGACAAGACAAGTATAACTTTGGCGATTAGAATCTATAGGAACAACAACAAAGTTCATAATTTTTGTTCGAACTACATTGATACAATTGTCGTCACTAGCATTTAGCTGCAATAGTGCGGCTTATACAACTCGGGTCTGTCAACGAAAAATTAGCTGAAAGATGAAACATACATACTTACACAAAGGTAGAAAAAAGAAAACAGTCAAACAGTAGAAACTCATAATGTTGAAGTTTAATAATATGATTTCTGTTTTGTCAAAAAAATATTAATAGCCACTGGTTCATGAAAAAATATATCAACTAATCTCTAAACAAACACAAGAAACTCCACAAGGAAACCCACCAAGAAGATTCTTGTCAAGTAGAGAATTTTATCAATTGAAATGTTAAAAGAAGGAAGTGCTCATCTCTTGTCAAATTAGTTGACAGATTTCATAAGAGTTCGCTACAACTAAGTATAGGGATTCAAAAAAATAATAGACAGGTACAATTTACATTGCTCGTATAGTTTAAAATATTAAACAACATATCGACATAAATCAAGAAAGTAAATATATTTTCATATCCAAATACATTTTTATAAAAAAAATAGTAGTTGCCTGTCTATGCATAATGGAGAGAACATGTATGTAAAAACATGACTTAGTCAAGACACCTAACTAGTAACAACTAGAAGAAAAGCTAGGACTTGAATACTGTTACTAAAAATTGAAGCAAGGTAGAAAGTTGTTTTAAGTCCTTTCAATTTTTAGAATAAAAAAGTAGAAAGAACACAAATGTCCAAAAATTTCATTATTACTCAATACCATTCATTGAAAACAAAAGGAGAGTTTAAATTGCTCCAAAGTAGTGAATATTTTTTCAATAGTACCAGTTTATTCCTCTTTATACTTGAATTTCAAAAAGAACAGAATTATTTTTCTTTGCTAAGCTAGAAATAATGTATGATAGAAACTCCTAGCCCCAATTGGATCACGACTAGCCTTATAGGTCATTACGTGGCTGGAAGGGATTTTCAGTAATCAGATTTTGTATAGACATTTTATAATCAACTTCATCAAACTAACAATTTGCTATATGAAATTGACATCAAAAAGTACTTTCTTTGCTAAAATAGAAATTGATTTTCAGGAATCAAATTTATCGAATCAATAATCAATTAAAGAGACTAAAAATTTCTTCACTAAATTAACATCAAGTAGAGAAAACCCCAACAAAAATCCACATGTGACATAAACATACCCGAAAACTTGACGGGCAATGAATAAAGTAGTCGTCGTTTTTCCCATTCAAGGAGGAGCATAAAAATTGTATGCAAGAACTATAAGAATAATTAAAGGAAAAAACATTCATCTCGTACATTTAGCAACCAAAACTTAACCCTAAACGGTCGAAAAATTTCTAAAATATTACGAGCAACTTGAGCAATTAAAATAGAAATTGATTATTTTATCGAGCAAGAAAATTGTGAGGAGAAACAAAAGAGAAAATCGTGAGCAAAAACTTGTGGAAACTCTTTATGTGTTTTGGGCACTAATTTCTTAGAGTAGTGATCATGGAAAATAGTAGCTTCTACGAGAGTTCTTTAAATTGGGGAAAATAATATTTTTAATTTGGGGCAAAGAGCAGGTTTTATAGGAGTCCTTTTTGTGGCCTATTAAAAAATTTGAGGGAGACTTAAATATGTGGGAGGGAATAATATATTTTAGTCAATTTTTTTGGAAAGCTAGTAGGCCACACTTGTAAAGTGTTGTTTTAAGAAATATATAAATAGCACATTTTAAAAGTGTAGTGATATGTGTAAAAAGGCGTTGTGAATAATATTATGATCTAGCAACGCTTTTAAAGTGTAGCATATAACAGTAAAGAGTGTGTTTTACAAGCGATGCTAATATTATCATGGTAAAATGTAAAAAATTAAGGCTGCATCTTAAAAACGCACCCAAAAATATTTTAGGCAACACATTACAAGTGTTGTCGAAATTTAGTGTGGCCTTAGGACTAAAATGTTTTAGTGGTGGGGAAATTGCTACTAGAAACCCGACATCTACTATGGGAGATCTTTGATCTCAGTATTCTCTAGGTTCTAAGCAATAATTCCACGATATAGTCATTAGTTATATTCCTCTTATTATCCGTGGGAAGGCATAATAAAGTAAACAATCCAAGGCAGAGTTCATTAGAATAACTCCTTAATCTTGATTCATCTTTGGTGAGAAAACCTTTCAACCTTATGAATCCTTTATGTGAGAAAACCCTTTCACATTAATGCTTGAGTAGTATGTGAGGAATCCCTTTACAACAACAACAACATTTTGTTGATACTTCACTCTCAAAACATCCTTAAATCATTTTCATAAAGAAACATGTATATCTTCATTAATTTATCTTAGGTAGTTCAAAACCCAAATCATATCATCATTGTCTAGAAATCATCTGTTAGGCATCTCTTCAAGGGGATTTAACTTAAAAATATGAAATTACTTAAATTAATGCATAAAAAGGTATAAAACAATCCCTTGGATAAAAATTGAAAGGATCCCATGGCAACTGAATAAAACCCTAATTTAATTGGGAAATCTATCTTTACAATATTGGTTATTTTAGGAACCCTATGGATTAAAGAGCTCTATAGGTTAATACTATCATACCTTGGAGTTTAAACCCATAAGTTATGGTGGAAATTGAGATTTGAATTGAACCCTATCTCTTCTTCTTTTTCTTCTTAATCATTAGAGAGAGAAATATTTGAGAGGATGAATATGATCAACTTTTAGGAATTTTGGAGAGTGAATTAAATTGGGTGATTTGGGGGTTAAATAACATTATATAGGACTTAGGGTAGAAGGAAAAATGACGTAGTATTGGGTTAAAATGATTAGGGAAAATACTAAAAAGCCCTTAAAAAAATATAGGACCTCCACAAACAGTTGGAATTACAGCTCGTAGGTCAACTATAGACCAACGTGTTGAATCATCGGTGGGGTTCTGGGACCATACTTTTTGACCCCCATCAACAATTTCTATGTAATGTCCATTGGTCAACATACAGAGCGTACATACCAACCGTAGGTCCCAACTTTTATTCTCAAATTTTTACTAAGTCTGGGACTCACCTACGAGACCTACCTACGACTCGTACACTGAACGATATACCCTCTTGGTGAACCGTAAAAAGGTTAGTAAGATTTTTCATTTTAAAATTATTGAACATGCCAACTACGGTTCCCACCTATGACCCGTAAGTCAACCTACAGTCCATCGATACTGGGACTAGTTCTAGACAAACCTACAATTTTCCTTCTTTTAAAATATGAGGTGTTACAATATCTCCCCCTTGGAAACCTTCGTCCTCAAATAGGACTCAAGATATCATAAGGAGGGTAGGAACTAAATCTAATAGCCCAACATGAATGCAATTAGATAAATGCACATATCCGAGGAGGAAACATCAACTCCAAGCTAAAGAATATTCAAAACACCATCTCATGAGGTCCGTATGCAACTCATACTCAATGCACATAAATATGAAGAAATAAATTAAGTTAACTCATTTTCTCAAAATTTAATATTTTAATGAATATGCATAAATGTGGAATCATGGGAATATCTATGACACGTGAAACCAAAGGAGTGAACCACGAGGAACTATATACCTCAAGCTAGTGTAGGAAAGAAGGGAAAGAGATGAGGATAATGGGACAACATATCGGCCTCGGCCTCCCAAGTAGCACCCTCAACTAACTGATTCCTTCAAAGAACCTTTACGCAAGCAACTTCTTTATTTCTCAACTTCTGAACTTACCGGTCGAAAATCTCAACCGAAACTTCTTCATAAGAAAAGCTATCATTTACACCAAGGCTCTCCAATGGATTCACCTATGCCAAGTCATTAAGATTTAGGCCAATCAAGTTCATAAGCAACTTTACCAATACACCTCAAAATCTTATATGTGGCCACATAGTGGGGACTAAGTTTTCCTTTCTTTCCGAATCTCATCACACCCTTAATGGGTAAAATTTAAAAGTAGATCCAATTATCTACATCAAACTCTAGATCTCTTCTTCTAACATCGGCATATGACTTTTGTTAACTTTTAGTCATTTTCATTCTTTCTCTACTAAGAAGAATTTTCCCCATACCTTCATGCACTAATTCGGGACTTATCAACACAACCTCACCCACTTCGAACCAAACTATAGGAGATATACACCTCCCATAATATAGATCCTCAAATGGAGTAATACCAATACTTGAATGATAGCTATTATTACACACGAACTGAATCAACGACAAATGGTCTTCCCAACTACCCGTGATGTCAATTACACAAGCTCTTAACATATCTTCCAATGTTTTGATAGTACCCTACGCTTTCCAATCGGTTTGCATATGAAATGTCGTACTATGCTTAACACTAGTACGAAGCCCCATTTGGAAAGATTCAAAAAATGAGAAGTGGATTGAGCACCACGATCTAAGATAATGGATAAGGGCACTCCATGAAACCTGACCATTTCTCTCAAGTACAACTTATTATAGTCCTCCGCCGAATAACAAACCTTGACGAGAATGAAATGGATCGACTTTGTCATTCGATCCAAAATAACCCAAATCGAGTCATGTTGTCACCGGATATGAGTATACCCATAATAAAGTCCAAATTAACATCTTCCCACTTCCAAGTAGGGATACTGATATCTTAGGAAAAACCTCCCAGATTTTGATGCTCAAATTTTACTTGTTGACAGAAAGGATACTTTGCCACGAATTCTGCAATATCCTTCTTCATCCCATACAACAAATAGACCTCCCGCAAGTCATGGTACATCTTGGTGGCTCCCGAATGAATATAATATCCACAACTATGGGCTTCTATAATAATATTTTCTCTTTCAAGTCATCTATATTGGGAACACATAAATGACCTTGATATCGAAGCACTACATCTGCCCCTTGAGAGAAAGCCTCAACTGACTTCATAAGCATCACTTCCTTAAAACTCAAACAAGATAGGGTCAAGACCTTGCTTGGCTCTCAGTTCCGACAGAAGGTATAATTATCAACCATTGTGAACTATAACACCACCCTTGGTGGAGTAAACTAATCGAACACCCAATCATGCCAATCTATGAGCATCACGAACAAACTTATCCTTATATTCCTCAACATGAGCAACACTACCCATTGATAACCAACTAATAGCATCCTCCAGGATATTCACTTTGTCGAGGTGATAGAGAAAACTGATATCCCAATCTCTTAGTAACTCAAGCCGCCTTCTTTGGTGAAGATTTAGATCCTTCTGTTTGGACATATATTGCAAACTTATGTGGTTGGTAAAGACATCAAAATGAACACCATATAAGTAATGTCTCCAAATTTTAAAGCAAACACAACTGCCACTAGTTCAAAATCATGTGTAGGATAGTTCTTTTCGTGAATCGTATGTTTCCTTCAAGCATATGCAATGACTTTCCCATTTTGCATAAGGACAAATCCTAACAGAATTCTCAAAGACTCATAATAAACCACAAACCCATAGATTCCTTCCGATAAAGTCAATATCGAGACGTAAGTGAGTCCATATTTTAATTCCTGAAAACTCCTTTGGCCAACTTCCGACCATAAGAATTTTACTTTCTTTTGGGTCAATGTCATCAATAAAGAGGTAATTGAAAAAAACCCTTCCAAAGACCTTCTCTGATAACCATCTAAACCCAAAAAAATTCTAATATCCTAAGGGGATAGAGGTCTAGGCCAACTCTTAACCGCAATCGTCTCTTTAGGATCTACCTCAATACCTTTTTCAGAAAACAATGTGACCAAGAAACACCACAGATCTTAACCAAAACTCGCACTTTCTAAACTTTGCAAATAGTTGTTGGTCCTTTAGGACTTTCAACACAATCCTTAAATGATCGGTATGCTCTTCTTCACTACTTGATTAAATCAAGATATCGTCAATAAACAAGATCAAGAACATATCAAGGTATTTTCTAAACTCTGTATTCATTAAATCCATAAATGTTGCTGGAGCATTAGTAAAGCCAAAGGACATCACCAGAAAATCATAATGACCATACTGAGTTTGTAAAGCCATCTTCAGAATGTCATATTCCTTCACCTTTAATTGGTGATAACCGACCGGAGGTCAACCTTAGACAAATAACTTGCTCCCTAAAGTTGATCAAGCAAATCATCTATCCTTGGAAGAGGATATTTCTTCTTAATGGTAACCTTGTTCAACCTACAACAATCAATGCACATTCCAATTGAACCATCTTTTTTTCGAACAAACAAAACTTGAGCACCCCATGGAGAGATACACGGCTGAATGAAACCCTTATCAAATAAATTTTTCAACCGTTTCTTCAATTCCTTAAGTTTTGCTAGATCCTTTTGGTAATGAAGAATAGAGATAGGTTGCGTATCTGGAAGAAGGTCAATAACGAAGTCTATTACCGTTTTGAGGGGAACACTAGGTAGATCATCACCAAAAGCTTCCAGAAAATTATTAACAACGGGGATCAACTAAAGAGTAGGGTTTCAGAATCCATATCCCTCAACCTAACTAGATGGTACATGCAACCGTTAGAAAACATAAGTCTAGCTTGAAGACAAGAAACAAACAAACTCTTAGGCATAGAATTTCCCCATTTATACTCTAGTATGGGCTCATTTGGAAATAAAAACTTGACAACTTAGGTTCTACATTCAATAGAAGCTAAACAGGAATGCAACAAATCCATACAAAGAATAACATCGAAATTAACATATCAAGATATACAAGATCAACATGATTAAATCTATGGAATAAGTAGATGGGAGAATTCCTATAGACTCTCTTAGCCGTAATAGATTCACCGGTAGGAACAAAGACATAAAAGGGGTCTAACAACACATCCGGAAGAATATCAAACCTCATAGTCACAAATGATGTCACTAAAGCCAAGGTTGCACTGGGATCAAGCAAAGCATAAACATTAAGATGAAAGACTTTCAACATACTGGTAACCACATCGGAAATACCCTCTTGCTCATGACAAGTATGGAGTGCATAGAATTGGTTTTTCTTTGGAGCATTTGAACCCAAACCACCAGGCAGAGCTTGCCTACCTTCTTTTCCTTTGGCCATAAGTGATGGGTGATCCCCTATCTTATTGAGCACTCTTACCAAAAACAATGTAACCGTCCGTACAGGCTAAGCATTTACTCTCATGCTTCCTTCCACATTTCACACAAGTAGATGATGAAAATCCACAACCATTTCCTCATTGAGTTTTAGGGTTATACACCCTATCTCTGTTAAATTTATGAGGAGAATTGGATGAACATTCACCGGAAAACTATTGTCGGAACTTATAAAGACCATGTCCATCGGACCTTGAATGTAAAAAGACACCACCACATGTCCTTGCCTTCTTTGTCTCCATAGATCGTTCATAAAGTTTATCTTCATAAATTCGTTGAGAATTCATTATTCGATGAGAAATGTCCATATAATTGATGAGCATAGCGGTACAACATTCTTTGACTACCATCTCAAACGCTTCCAATAAGAACATACTTATTCTTGGCCAAGGGTCGGCAATTGTAACACCCCATAGTCTAGTAGGCCAACTAGGGCTAAGTATGAGGTCAACAAGGCAAGGCAAGAGGCAAGGGCCAATGGGAAGGGGCCAAGTCTGCCCAAGCTTCTCTAAGCACTGTCCCACCTTCACGACCACCACCACAGTCAGTGGTGAGGACCACGGCTCATGTTGTGGCCTGTGGTGGCTAAGGAAGTGGCTACCCTTGAGGCTGCCCAAGATGGCTCACCTTCACGAGCCACTTCATGGCCAGTGGTGAAGACCACAGCTTGTGGGAAGGCCCGTGAAGATGCCTTCAACTCTTGGAGGCCAACACTTGGTGGGCTAGACACTGGACCAAGGACCACGGGCAGGACCACGACCAGTGGTGAGGACCAGGGCTCGTGGAGCCTATCGTGCAGCCTGACACTAGGCTGCCCAAGTGGGGAATTTTTGAGAAATTCCAATTTATGTTGGCATTAAGTGAGGTAATTTTGCCTAAGCTTTTTAAACCTACATAACTGATTTTAACCATTTAAACTCACCATTCAAGACATTATTTCCAAAACCCCAAAATAATTCCAAAGTTCATCCTCTCAAATATTCTCTCTCTAAAAAGAACAAGAAGAAAAAGAAGAAGAAGAAGAAGAAGAAGAGGGTTCAAGCTAGATCAAGTCTTCAAATATTCAACATTTTGAGGGCTTTGTAATCGAGGTATGATAGCTCTTCATCCATGGAATTTTTTCATCCATGGAGTTCCTTAGTTTTCCCTAATTGGGAAGATGAAATCCTCAATTCTAGTTAGGGTTTCTTTCTATGTTGTGGGTTATGATGAATGTTGATCCAATTGAGTGGATAGTATTTTTTTATGATTGAATTAGTAGAAACAATGTTTTTAGGATGAATTTACATATACCCATGCCTAAACCATGTCAAGAAAGATGAAATTGAAGTAAATGAGTTTTATGCCTTGAAACGGGAAATTGAGGATTTAGAGATAATCTTCTAGGATTGATGATATGTATAGTAGATTGCTTTATATTAGGGCACATAGACATGAATTGAATAAGGCTCAAGTATACATGTTGAATCATGATTAGTAATGCTTGAAATGAATCCTATATGATTATATATGATTAGAATTATTTGAGAATGAAGCATGTGACTAGAATGCCTTAAGATTTAGCTCTATGAGATGCTTATGAGAAGTATTGCTTGAGAGTAAAGCTTTTAGCCTATGAATGTTGATTTCTAGGGCTCTGAGAGTAAAGTTAATGTGATGAATTATGAATGTTAAGGTTTTGAGAGTGAAGCTTACATGAGAATGGTAGGCTATATATAGAATTATTGTGGAAGGACTTTACCAACCTAATCTACCTTATAAATATTTGAATGTATGAAATGATAGAATCACATTAGTGATAATGATATCCATGTCTAATGCTAGAATTCTACATGTGATGATTGAAACAAAGTTTGGAACCTCAAGGAGGTAAAGTATGAGATTAGGTATTTTCTATGAAATCAATGCAATTGTATTAGTGATGCTTTTAGAGTAAAGTATCCATTTTGTTGTTGTTGTTGTGTTGTTGAAAGGACATTCTCATATACACCTATGCATGAATATGAAAGGTTTTCTCACATAGTATGATTCTAAGGTTGAAAGGATTTCTCACTTAATTGAATCTAAAAGCAAGTAATCATGGATGGTGAAAGGTTTTCTCACGCATGATCTATAGAGCTAACTTAGTGATGTACCTTGGATTGGTAGGCCAAGGCCACCCTTTCATGAGTAACTAAAAAGAGCTAATTTAATGATCTAAATTGAAGTTGTGATATGAAATCCCTTCATGAATAGCTTGCCTTGGTAAGACAAGACCATGCATGGTAGCTTGAGTAGAAGATCTCATGGTAGCCTTGGATTGAGAAATCGTACCCTTCCTAAGGTTCTCTTGAACTAGCATAATACAATGCTTGCATGGTAGCATGACTTGGTTAGGCCAAACCATTTCATTGGTATCTTGGATTGAGCAACAGTACCCTTCCTTGAGTAGCTTGGACTTGCATAACAGCATGATTTCCATGGTAGCTTGGTCTAGCATAATGTAGTGCTTTTCCTTGGTAGCCTTGAATTGGTAAATCATAACCAGTCATGACTGGTGACTAGTTGTGGACTAAGTAAAGAAGTACTTTCCCTGAATAGTAGTAAGAGCTAAAGAGGGACTAGTCCCTAAACAGAGAAGCATGTTTATGATGAATCAAGGTTACTTCAAGGAAGTATCATAAGTATGTTTTAGTATGATATATGCTTGTATAATGTATGATTAGCTTGGATTGTTGCTAGAGTTGCCTTCCTTGATATGTATGACAAGAGGTGATTTTTCCTTGTCCATGAGAAATGAGCTAAGAATGAGAATAAAAGATGATAATGTCCCAAGGTGGTCTACTTAGCATGGGTGAGATTTATGGGGTCTTATCCATGCCTTGATTGAGTATGCTTGAGGTTACTTATGAAGTGTTCCTCTTACATTATGATTATCTAAGTATTGACTATGCTTATGACTATGTTGTTATCCCTTATGTTTATGGCTTATGTCTTATGTTGACTAATGCTTATGTTATGCCTATGTTGATGATTTATGCTAGCAATCATATTTAGTACATTTTTGTACTAACGCATACTTTTGCCTACATTCTTATCAAATGTAGGGTCCGGCGATATTGACTTCCATTCTTGTGGCTAGGATCTTAGTAGAAGCAAGGAGTTGAAGTTTTGTGAGTCCTCATAGTATTCGAGGAGATAGTCACCATGTTCTTATGTCTTTCTTTTATATTTAGAAATATTGTATGGAGTGCGTCCCAAAGATGTTCATGTTTTAGATTGTTTGGGACAAAGGGGTAATAGACTTCCGCTCATTTTAAGGACTTTGATATTATGGAAAATGTTTTAAATTTCCGCATCATTTCTATTTCTTTATGTCATGATATGCTAAGTGGCTTGTATGAGGCCTATCGGGGTCTTGTAGACCTTGTTACATCTAGGGGATAGCCCTGGGTCGTGACAAACTTGGTAACCAGAGCCCAAGGTTTAGAATGATTCTACGATGTCTCAAAACCATGTCTAGTAGAGTCTTATTCATAAGTGTGAAGCGCGCCACATTTCTGAATGGGAAGCTATTAGATGAATAGGAAATCTCACTTCTTCATTACTCTAAGTTGTGTGATAGAGTTTAACTCTATAATGCGTTTCTCCTAATCCTTACCCGATGCTCTTCAGGATATGGCTACTACAAGGGCTAATGCTAGAAGTAATGAGGAAGGCAGTGTGGATCAAGAAGCTCCTCCACAAGATCTGTTTAACCCTATTGATGAGAATGTGACTAATGCGGAGATGAGGATGACATTTCATGTGTTGGATCAAGCCGTGACGGCCCCAGCCAATTGGGAGGTAGTAGTCCCCGTGAACGCAAATGTAGGTATGACAGCTTCAAGAGTGAGGGACTTTACTAGGATGAACCCTCCAGAATTTTACGGCTCCAAAGTTAAGGAAGATCCTCAATAGTTTATAGATGAGGTATATAAGGTACTTGGTATTATGGGAGTGACTCCGGTAGAGAAGGCGGAATTGGCCGCTTATAAATTGAAAGGTGTTGCTCAAGTGTGTTACAATCAATGGAAACAAGCTAGGCCGGTAGGAGGGGGCCCCGTAGAGTGGGAAGTGTTTAAATCTACTTTTCTTGATAGATTGTTTCCCCTTGAGATGACGGAAGCAAAGGTGCATGAGTTCCTTAACCTTCGTCAAGGAAGTATGAGTGTGAAAGAGTATTCCCTAAAGTTTACTCAATTATCCAAATATGTTCCATCTCTATTGGCCGACCCTAGGATGAGAATGTATAAGTTTATGTCGGGTTTGTCCGATTTAGAAGTGAAAGAATGCCTTGCCGCTATGCTTATAAATGACATGGATATTGCTCGTCTTCTGACTAATTGCCAACAAATTGAGGAAGAGAAGCTAAAAGGGAGGTGTAGGGAGAAGAAGAGGTTTAGAATGGAGGATGATAACTTCTTTCATGATGGGTCCGATGGTCATGGTCGTTCTAGGAATCAACAAATGTTTTCCGGATAAGGTTCTTCCAATGCTTCTAAGTATAAGAAGGATAGGGTGTCTAACCGTACACCGCAAGGAATTAGTAATGAATCTCTATGGCCTACTTCTGCTAGGTGTGGAAAGAGACATGAGGGTTGATGTTTAGCCGACATAGAGGGTTGCTTTAGTTGTGGTGAAAGTGGTCACAAAATGAGGAGTTGTCCTAAGACAAAGGCTAAAGGAAGAGAGGATACTCCTAAGCAAAACCGGTTTTATGCACTTCAAGCTAGAGGTGAAGAAGGGTGTGCTCCCGATGTTGATCCCGATATGTTGATAGCTTCTTAATTGTTGTTTGTGATTTGCTAAATTTTGATGTTATCTTTGTGATGGTTTCGTTGCACTCCTATTATGCTCCTATGTGATTGTAAAACCCGTGTAGTCAAATTGTTAGATCCCGAATGAGCCTATTCGAGAGTGGGAGGGGAAAGTTTATGGAAAAAGTTTGGATTATGTCTTGTATTAAAGTTGACTTTGAGGGTTGCATGTACCACCTAGATAGGGTGAGGGAGATAGGTTCAAGTGTTGACCAACTTCAAAGAGTTATTTACCTTTCTAAGATTTGACCTTAGGTCGGGTTAGCACCAAATGAGGGTGAAAGATGATGATGTCCCGAAGATGGATTTTAGAACCCGGTATTGTCATTATGATTAAGGTGTTTAGATCATACCTAGATATGTTCGGTTAGTAGACTCTACCAAGGGTAGTGTTATGGTTTCATATGGTTCCGGATCATCTTATGTGTTAAATGTGAAAGTTAAGCAATGTCTTGATCCAACCTTAGTAGAATTGAAAGAGACAGGGCTTAGAAAGTCCGTTGAGGCTTCCTCCCAAGGGGGAGATGTTGTGCTTAGATAGCAAGGTCATTGTCTGTTCCTAATGTGTATGGTATGGGCTTACTTGAAACATCCCACCCATGAAGGGTGTAGTGAGTTTAGTAAGAAAGGGAAGATAACCCCCCATTTTTTAGGCCCATGAGGGATCTTGAGACATGTGGTTAAGGTGCTTATGAGTTAGCTTTGCATAGTGAGTTGGCATAGGTGCTTCCAGTTTTCCATGTCTCTAAGTGAAAAGAGTGTGTTGGAGATTGACATCCCTATATTCACATAGAAGGTTTGGGAAGTAGATGACAGTTCTTCCTAAGAGGGAGTTCCGGTTGAGAAGTTAGGCCAACAAGTTTAGAAAGTGAGAATCAAAGGACAGTTCCCTATGGTTAGATTCTTATTTGAAGTCATGTGTGTTTAGGTGTTACCATGATTTCCCTATGTGACACATGTTCATTAAAGCTTGTGATTTAGAAAATGAGTTTACATGTTTAATTTCCTCATTTTGTAGTGCATTTAGTATGAGTTGCCTATAGACTTCATGAGATGAATTGATGATCATGCCTTAGCTCGGAGTTGAGAGATTCCTCTTTGAATGAATGCTTTTTGAGAACGAATTCCATATGAGCTCCATGAGTGTTTTTTGAGCATGTTTTAGCTTGCAGATGGTAGTTCCTCCTTGGACATGATTAGTTATGAGATTTCATGCATAATGGGTTGTTAGATGAAGTTCCTACTTCCTTTTGTTGCATTGAGTATGTTTAGCTTAGAGATGACGTTCCTCCTTAGTTGTGTGCATTTACATGAGTTGCATGCATGATGGGCTGCTAGTATTGAGTCTTGTCTTTTCTAAGGTGTTTAGAATCATCATTCGAGGATCAATGTTCCCAAGGGGAAGATATTGTAACACCCCGTAGTCTAGTAGACCAACTTGGGCTAAGTATGAGGGCAACAAGCCAAGGAAAGAGGCAAGAGGCAAGGGCCAAGGGGAAAGACTCAAGGCTGCCCAAGATTCCCCAAGCACTGCCCCAGCTTCATGACCACCACTACGGTCAGTGGTGATGACCACGGCTCGTGGTGTGGCCCATGGTGGCTAAGGCAGTGGCTACCCTTGAGGCTGCCCAAGATGGCTCACCTTCACGAGCCAGTTCACAGCAACTGGTGAAGACCACGGTTCGTAGGAAGGCCCGTGAAGATGCCTTCAAATCTTGGAGCAAAGACTTGGTGGCCTAGCCACTGGACCAAGGACCACGGGAAGGACCACGGCCAGTGGTGAGGACCACAGCTCGTGGAGCCTACCGTAAAGCCTGGCACTAAGCTGCCCAAGTGGGGCCTTTTTGGGAAATTCCAATTTAAGTGGGCATTAAGTGAGGTCATTTTGCCTAAGCTTTGTACACCTATATAAGTGATTTTAACCCTTTCAACTCATCATTCAAGACATTATTTCCAAAACCCCAAAAGAATCCCAAAGTTCATTCTCTCAAATATTCTCTCTCTAGAAAGAAGAAGAAGAAGAAGAAAAAGAGGGATCAAGCTAGATCAAGTCTTCCAATATTCAAGCTTTTGAGGGCTTTGTAGGCAAGTTATGATATCTCTTCATCCATGGACTTCATTCATCCATGGAGTTCCCTAATTTTCCCCAATGGTGAAGATTAAATCCCCAATTCTAGTTAGGGTTTCTTCCTATGTGGTGGGTTATGATGATTGTTGATCAAATTGAGTGGATAATGATTGTTTATGATTGAATTAGTAGAAAATCATGTTTTTAGGAAGAATTTACATGTAGCCATGCCTAAACCATGTCTAGAAAGATGAAATTGAAGTAAGTGGGTTTTATCCCTTGAAAGGAGAAATTGAGGATTTAGAGATAATATTCAAGGATTGATGATATGTTTAGTATATTGCTTTATATTAGGGCACATAGACATTAATTGAATGAGGTTCAAGTACACATGTTTATCATAATTTGTAATGCTTGAAATTAAGCCTATATGATGATATATGATTAGAATTGTTTAAAAATGAGGCATGTGACTAGAATGCCTTTAGATTTAGGCCTATGAGATGCTTATGAGAAGTATTGCTTGAGAGTAAAGCTTGTAGCTATGAATGTTGATTTCTAGGGCTTTAAGAGTAAAGTTAATGTGATGAATTATGAATGCTAAGGCTTTGACAGTGAAGCTTACATGAGAATGGTAGGCTATAGATAGAATTGTTGTGGAAGGACTTTACCCACCTTATCTACCTTATGAGTGTTTGAATGTATGAAGTGATAGAATCACATGAGTTATAATGATATCCATGTAATGCTAGAATTCTAGATGTGATGATTGAAAGAAAGTTTTGAACCTCAAGGAGGTAAAGTATGAGATCAGTCATTTTCTATGAAATCTATGCAATTGTATTAGTGATGCTTTGAGAGTAAAGTATCCATGTTGTTGTTGTTGTTGTGTTGTTGAAATCACATTCTTATATATACACCTATGCATGAATGTGAAAGGTTTTCTAACATAGTATGATTCTAAGGTTCAAAGGCTTTCTCACCTAATTGAATCTAAAAGTAAGTAATCATGGATGGTGAAAGGTTTTCTCACACATGATCTATGGAGCTATCTTAGTGATGTACCTTGGATTGGTAGGCCAAGGCCACATTTGCATGAGTAACTAAAAAAAGCAAATTTAATGATCTAACTTGAAGTTGTGATATGAAATCCGTTCATGAATAGCTTGCCTTGGTAAGAAAAGACCATGCATGGTAGCTTGAGTAGAAGATCTCATGGTAGCCTTGGATTAAGAAATCGTACCCTTCCTAAGGTTAGCTTGAACTAGAATAATAGAATGCTTGCATCGTAGCATTACTTGGTTAGGCCAAACTATTTCATTGGTAGCTTGGATTGAGGAATAGTACCCTTCCTTGAGTAGCTTGGACTTGTATAAGAGCATGATATCCATGGTAGCTTGGTCTAGCATAATGTAGTGCTTTTCCTTGGTAGCCTTTAATTGGTAAATCGTAACCATTCATGTGTGATGACTTATTGTGGACTATGTAAATAAGTAATTTCCATGAATAGTAGCAACAGCTAAAGAGGGACTAGTCCCTAAGCAAAAAAACATGTTTATGATTAATCAAGGTTACTTCAAGGAAGTATCGTAAGTATGTTTTACTATGAGATATGCTTGTATAATGTATGATTAGCTTGGATTGTTTCTAGAGTTGCCTTCCTTGATATGTATGACTAGAGGTGATTTTTCCTTGTCTATGAGAAATGAGCTAAGAATGAGAATAAAAGATGATGATGGTCCAAGGTTGTCTACTTAGCATGGTTGAGTTTTATGGGGTCTTATGCATGCCTTGATTGAGTATGCTTGAGGTTACTTATGAACTGTTCCTCTTACGTTATTATTATCTAAGTATTGACTATGATTATGTCTATGTTGTTACCCCTTATGCTTATGGCTTATGTCTTATGTTGACTAACTCTTATGTTATGCCTATATTGATGATTTATGCTAGCTATCATAGTTAGTAAATTTTTGTACTAACGTATACTTTTGCCTACATTCTTATCAAATGTCGGGTACGGCGATATTGACTTCCATCCCCGTGGCTAGAATCTTAGTAGAAGCAAGGAGTTGAAGTTTGGTGAGTCCTCATAGTTTTCGAGGAGATAGTCACCACGTTCTTATGTCTTTCTTTTTATATTTAGAACTATTGTATGGGCTGCGTCCCAAAGATATTCATGTTTTAGATTGTTTGAGACAAAGGTGTAACAGACTTCCGCTCGTTTTATAAAGACTTTGATATTATGGAAAATGTTTTAAATTTCCGCATCATTTCTATTTTTTTATGTCATGATATGCTAAGTGGATTGTATGATGCCTCTCGGGGTCTTGTACGCCTTGTCATATCTAGGGGGTACCCCTGGGTCATGACACAACCATAGTAGGAGCGTACCTAGACAATTGTGTAAACTTCATGGCATATTCCTTCACAATCAAGTTTCTTTGACGAAGTTGATTAATTTATCAAGGGGAAAGAATCTATCAAGAAAAGAAACCTTATACTTTTCCTAATCAAGAGGACCTGCATCAACGGACCTCTGTTCTTTCCATTCTAATGCAAACTTGAGCAACACCCATATGTTGATAAGCGACTAACACCACATTTTCCACTAGCCTCACTCCCATGATCAGTAACCACTTGTACACTTCATCAATGAACTATTGAGGATCTTCCTCAACCTTCAAACCATTAAACTCCAAAGGATTCATTCTAGTGAAGTCTATTACTCTACATGCCGACGTACACATATTTTTGTTCATGGGGACCACAACCTCCCTATTTGCTTGAGCTTTCTTGGCTTGCACCGATTCTTTAAAAGCAGCCCTAAACTCCGCATTAGTCACATGCTCATCCAAAGGGTTGGCCGAAACTTGAAGAGCTTCTCGTTCGATATTCTGATTTTCATCCCTCGTAACGCAAGCTCTTTGAGGTGCCATATCATGAAAAGCATCAGATAGGAATTGGGAGATGGATACATAGAGTTACATTATATCACAGAACTTTAGAGTGAAAAAAGTGGAGTTTCCTAATCATCTTATAGCTTCTTATTCATAAATGTGGCGTGCTTCACACTCATTAACAAGACTTTACTCAACTTGGCTTAGAAACTTCGTAGGACCTTTCTAAACCTTGTGCTCTGAATACCATGTTAGTCATAACCCAAAGTACACCCTTGACGTGACATGGCATATAGGCCCTAAGAGGCCCTACATAAGCAACTTAGCATACATCATACAAGATAATAGAATTAAAGAGTTCAAAAAATAGTTTTTATATCAAAGAGTTTGACAAAATTAGAAGAAGTCTAACATAGTGTAAAAGCCATCTATTTCATCAAAGAATGATTGGGACATAACTCATACATCACATACACCATCAAAGAAGTAAATACATAAAGCAATGAAGAGTCTCGGTAATTGGAACATGAGGACTCACCAATCTTCAAAAGTTACAATGTACCAACTTGCCACAATTGTGGGAGGTAGGAGTGTCGGACCCTACATTTGGTGAAATACTATAGGAAAAAAATTGTGTTAGTATATAGATTGTACCAAGTATGATAGAAATGCATAAAAGTTATGAAATCATGATAAAAGGACATTACATGACATGCAATGACAAAGCTAAACCATAAGATAAAAGGTTAGAAAACATAAATCTTGAGCTTGGTCAATGACATTTAAATTATCTTTAAAACACATGCAAGATACTTCTAGAGGTAACCTTAGTTCATTATTGTGGGAAGTAAATATTAACCGGCATATTGACCATGTGAGCTATAACAAGGAATTCAGTGTCTATCCCACACCGAAAAGATATGTCCGTACTTGTCAAGGTAAGAACCATAAACTTCTAGCTTAAGTGGATCTACTAGCCAATGTCTATCTATGAAAACTTTTTGGCTTCACATAGTTATGGAATGGGTAGATTTCTACTAGAAACCCGAAGTAGAACCCGGCCTCCACTACGCGAGAGCATCCATCTCAATATTCTCTAGGTGCAAGCATAAATCCAACAGAAAAGTCATTAGTTATATTCATCTTATTAACCATTGAAAGGCATAATCAAGTAGTCAATCAAAGCTACAATTCATTATAATAACTCCTTTATCTCAATTCATCTTAGGTGAAAAAATCTTTCAACCTTATTAATCCTTTATGTGAGAAAATCATTTCATATTCACGCTTGAGTTGTATGTGTGAAATTCTTTCACGATAACAACAACACAATTCATACGTCACTCTCAAAGCATCCTTAAATCAATTTCATCAATTTTAGAAAGCAACATGTATTCATCTTAGGTAGTTCAAAACCCAAACCATATTATCATACTCTAGAAATCATGTTTAAGTCATGGGTTCGTGGGGATTCAACTTAAAAATATGCAATTACTTCAATTCATGCAATGAAATGCCGTGCTGAGATTTACCTGGGTACCATGACCTTTCAGAAACAATTTCCAGAAATGAGAGGTAAACTGTGGACCTTTATCTGAGATGATAGACAAAGGAACCCCATGCAACCTGACTATCTCATTAATGTAAAGCTTGGCGTAGTCCTCCACCGAATCTGTAGTCTTGTCAAACAAGAAGTGAGAGGACTTAGTAACCTTGTCTAGTATTACCCAAATGGAATCATGATGTCTGCGAGTACGAGGTCAACATGTAATGAAGTCCATGTTTATCACTTCCCACTTCCATGTAGGAATGTTAATTTCTTGAGTCATACCTCCTGGTTTCTGATGTTCTACCTTAACGTGTTGGCAATTATGACACTTAGCCACAAAATTTGCTATGTGTCTCTTCATGCCGTTCCACCAAAAAACTTTCTGCATATCACGATACATCTTAGTGGCACTTGGATGAATAGAATATCTGTAATTATGAGCCTCTGTAAGTATCTATTGCCTCAACTCTCCCACCTTAGGAACACATAAGCGACCATGATAACCAAGCACACCATCTCCCCCTTGGGAGAAAACCTCCACTTTTTTCCGGTGAGCTGCACCTTTTAAATGAAGCAATATAGGATCACTGTATTATTTTTCCTTAACCTCCGCTACCAATGAGGATTCAGATCTATTCTGAACTATTATTCCATCATCTGACGAGTCTATAAGACCAACTCCTAAGCGAGCAAGTCGGTGAACATCTTTTGCTAATTCTCTCTTTTCTTCCTCAATATGTGCTACACTACCCATAGATAATCAGCTACTACATTGGCCTTACCGGGATGATAAAGCACATTGATATCATAATCCTTGAGAAATTCAAGCCATCTCCTCTGACGAAGATTCAACTCCTTCTGGGTGAATACATACTTGAGGCTTTTATGATTTCTGAACACATCCACGTGAACACAATACAAGTAATGTCTCCAAATCTTTAGGGCAAATACTACGGCTGCAAGCATGAGTCGGGTAGTTATTCTCATGAACCTTAAGTTGTCTAGAAGCATAAGCTATGACCTTACCTCGCTGCATCAACACACAACCTAGGCCGACCCTAGATGCATCACAATAGATTACATAACCATCTGAACCGTCTTGTAGAGTCAAAACTAGAGTTGTAGTCAACTTAGTCTTCGGTTTAACAAAGCTTTTCTCACACTAATCTGACAACTGAAACTTACCCTTTTTCTGAAACAAATTAGTCAATGGTGAAGTTAT